>OZ034966.1:46799642-46897142 GCA_964030785.1 Siderastrea siderea | reverse complement strand
CTCGCTTCAACGTGCGAGCAGTTTCTTTAGATCCCACGCGCGAGCGGAAATGTACAAATTACGTAAATCAGCCGGCCCTCGCTACTTAACTCACGGCTCGAGGCTTCGCCGCTCATCCCCTCGCACTTCGATCTTCTTGCGGTCTTCTTTCGCACAAAAAATGGTAAAACAAGAAGAAAGAGGTTGCTTGCAGTCTACTTCAACGGAGGATATGAACAAGGGATCTCTGCACAGTAATATTTTGTTATGCTCGAGTAATTTAAAATGACTCAAAATAAAATTATTATAGCGAGGCACGTTCATAGACTGGAATAAGGAATAATGGCAATGGTTTGTTATTGTGGAGAAAGCGTGTTCGGTTCCGCTGAAGGAGGACTTTCTATAAAAACGGTCTTTAATTTTAAACCCTAGGCTGTTTTGGGCACCTCTTACATGTAATTATCTAGCGCTTTACCGTGTAGCCAACTTGAATAATTCGCAAAGGTAATAATTTTCTGCGTACCGCGTATCGCGTAGAGGGCTCCACAAAAATAGTTCATGTGGCAGGGTATTCTGTGGTTAATCGGCCGCTGAATCATTGGAAATACACAAAAAGCTATCGTTTGATCGGATACCTTCTTCTGCGACAACAAATCTTTGTTTAAAATGCATCGAGCATAGTATCGAGTGCTTGGAAGGTTAGCGCTATTGCTTTACAAAATCCACTTGTTTCGTCTCTTCGCTTCTGGTCGCTCGTCGTCAAAAAATGCTGTATTATGTAGTGGTACGTCTTGTGATTCGTTTCTTTAGTTATTACGTCTCGGAGCAATACGAACGGTCGACAGTTTCCTGTACATCTTCGAGAGCTCAAGAGAAATATAGCTCCGATAGAGATAGCGCGAGACTGCGAGTTCTTCATTTGACGTCACAAGGTGACTAGTCCCATGCCCTCACTGCTCGACCCTGAACCAAAATGGTGTCTATTTTCGCCCGATTTTCCGTACTTCAACCGCGCACCGAAAATCAGGGATTAAACCAAATCAAAACCTTTTTGTGACGAAATGCTCCAAATGATAACAGAAATTATTTCAGGAGGAAAAAAATAGGGGTTAGGTGCACTTTAAGGAGGCTTCGCTGTATATCTACCATATTTACCTTGTTTTTGGTATTCGCGGGAGTTGTGGGCGTATATATCTATGCTGGATGAGAAAATCCATCAGCTATCATTTGTGCTGTACTTCCATTAGTTGCTTCTGCTTTGAAGATAGCTCCAGAAAACCTCCCATCACCTTCAGCGGTCCAGTAAAGAGTGTTGTTCATCATCGTTAAACTTGTTGGACGGTGAAGGTTTCCAGAAAGCAGGGTGCGGATCTCTGTAGTGACCAGGTCAATATATCGTATAACATTGTCATACTGGTCAGAAAAGAACAGACGGTTGCTATGTTTATCTAGGGCCAGGTCAACTTTACTCCACATTCTAGCCCTTTGCAGCGTTGCGAGGACAACTTTGTTCTTACCATCCATGTCTGTTCTTGATATTTGAAGACGACCGTGGTCAAGTGAAGTAAAGTACATGTATCTGCAAAAAATAATATATTTTTTAAAATGTTTTAATTATAACAAGAACCTTCCCGGAATCCCTATAACTGAAACATTTTCAATGCCAAATAACTTTTTCAGTTTTGACTTAACGAGGACTTACTTACTTACTTACTTACTTACTTACTTACTTACTATAAGTACTTACTTACTTACTTACTTACTTACTTACTTACTTACTTACTTACTTACTTACTTACTTACTTACTTACTATAAGTACTTACTTACTTACTTACTTACTTACTTGCTTGCTTACTTACTTACTTACTTACTTACTTACTTACTTACTTACTTACTTACTTACTTACTTACTTACCTTACTTACTTACTTACTTACTTACTTACTTACTTACTTACTTACTTACTTACTTACTTGCTTACTTACTTACTTACTTACTGAAAAGAGAACAGGCTTTTTTTGTATTCGCAGACAGTCAACGGGGCCAGAAAGGCATTATGTGGGCCATTCTTAAATGGCCAGTTGACATGTGCCATTTTAAAATTAACTCTTTCATTCCCAAGTCACTTATGCTGACAATTAAGGTGGTTCTAACTTTTGAGTCCGTGGATGAAATCCCATGGTGTGACCATTTAAATGACACCCTTTCAGGAGTACTTTCACATGGTACTACTCATAGTGGAATTCCAGCGCGGGCCGGGCCCGCGCGAGCGGAGCACGATACCCATAGCTGAGAGCACCATGGGAAATAGGGGAGCCTGCACGCACATGGGGATTTGGTAATTTATCGACGCGAGAGATTTTGGTTGTGACGTCAGCGTACGCCAGCCTACCCGCTCACCCGTACAAACTCTGGGGAAGGGGGAGGCGGTCCCAACGCGGAGACTGAACACGATGTGTACGGAGTAGGACATGCCCTGCGAAGCTCCGCACTGCTGAACGTAATTTTGGTATTTAGGTCAATTAATTTGATGGAAAAAGCGAAACGAAAAGAAAGACCTTCTAGCGTAAACAATCGTCACAGAGACAAAAGTGGTTCTTCCGCATGTGACGAGGTTTTCGAAGCTTTGAATATGGCGGAAGACATAGGTACGAACATTCAGCAAAATCTTACAAAACTACAGGAAAAAAACTGTACAGCCTAGAAGCCCTCATAAATAAGACTCTAAACAAGCTGGAAGCAGTTGAGTTACAGATAATCCGTCTTACGATCAGAGTGGGAGACTGTTGAGTGTAAAAGTAACTTAAAGCCGTTGATGAAACTGTTGGCGAATTGAGAGCGAGCGTCGATTTTACTTCGAAGGCCTACGACACTTTAGTGTCAAATCAAACTCGAAATAAAGAGAGCTCCACTAAAAAAAATACCTCCACTTAAAAAGAAAATTGCCTATTCAAGACGAGAGAATTTTCTTTTCCAGGGAATTCCTGAAACCTCAGCGACTGAGAGTTTATCAGACGACACTGAGTCTGTTCTGCGCTCTTTCATAAGCTCCACCTTGAAAGTTGAAGATCCTGATGCGATGTAGTTTCAACGTGTTCATCGTCTAGGCAGTAAAAAAAATCCTAAGGTCCAAGAGTCATCATTGCTCGCTTTTTGCGTTACAGTGACAGGCAAATGATTGCACGACGTGCGAGAAAGTTAAAAGATGACACTATACGCATTTATCCAGATTACCCGAAATCAATTCAGGAATCCAGAAAACGGCAATTACCAAAGCTAAAAGCTGCCAAAGTAGCAGAGTAAGTCAGATCTACTTTACGTAGAGGGCCAACTTTTGCCCGAATAAGTTTGTACATTAGAAGATGTTTTCTTTTTCCCTGAAGTAAGATTACACTGGGGTTGTGAACGTATATGTTCGATAACAATATTTCCATTTTTCTCTCGTCCTTTGTTAACGTTTATTCGATTCTTAAGTTCAATATTTCTCCTTTTTTCTCAATGTTTTCACTTTTTTACAGATGTTGAGACAATTCAATTCAGGAATATCAACTACAATGAAATTCAGCGTAATGGAGCTTCAAAAAAGCACACGAAATGGCTCTTGCTGTTCATCTTTTGTGCTATACGAGGTGTAGATTGTTTGTTGTGCTTTATGTTTGTGTTGTGTTCTTACAAACAAAGGGGGAAAACTGAAAAAAAGACTGAAAAAAGACAGAAAATAGTGAAAACCGTTCCTGAGTAGACGGTTGCTATGGAAACGTCAAACGTCAATCATTATAGACACGTCATTGACACAGGAAAATTTTCTCTGATAAAGTTCAGGAAAAGTCACGAGATTTGGCGATTATTCGTCTAGCCGTTTAAAAGTTATAATTCGTTAAAGTCAGCGCAGGCACAATGTGCCCCCCCCCCCCCCCGGCTAAATAGGGTTAAATGTATTTTATCCGAAAGCTGGCTTTTATTGCTGCGAACTTTCCGGGTAATTGCTGTATAACTTAGTAAGTTAGTTAGTTTTGTTACTAAAAATAACTTAAGAGGGATTACGATGGGGATAGGGCCTATATGGGAGAGCAGTTCTCTTAACCCTTTATCATCTCTTGATTGGACAAAATGGCTTGGCTCCACACAACAGATTAAGGTCCATAGAATTACGCTTTTTATTGGTATCTGGTGAATACTGATTTTAGAATACAACACAAAAGAATCGTTACTAGCCCTTACCTGGAAACGCTGTCCAAAGCAAGCTTTGAGGCTGCATAACGTCGACAAGGGTAGCTTGATAGGAATCGTCAAGTGTTGACACTTTGATTATATTACAGTAGCGGTCAGCAAAGTAAAGATTTCTTCCAACAAGATCTATCTCCATGCCCATTGGCCTTCTAATGCCTTTTACAACCGCTTTGGTAGAGCCGTTGTTTAGACAGGTTTGACGGATTATTCCAGAGGATGTACTCCAGAAAATTTGATTTTCAACTGGATCGTAAGAAATCCCGATTGGAGTGCTATCCAGTGGAATTAACGGTGGCACTTCACGGAGTGGTATCCCTTGGTCCATTGGGATAAAGTAGTACAAACGGCGACCTCTGTCATACAACAGCAACAAGTCATCTGCATTCGCATCTGCAAAAGACTAAAAACTGGTCCACATGTGGACATGAGATAAGCATGAACTGGCACATGGCTTATGTAGGATCCGTTTATGTTATACAAACAAAATGGTGAGGTTGCTAAAAAAAATTAGAAACTTCCAAAATTTAGAAAACTTGGAAAATAGGTAATTTCGTAAACTTTTACTGTCAAGACTTTTTTTACACTTTACGAACGTGACGCGAGGAATGTTAACATCTGGTTGTGACGTACGCACTAACATAAAAGTACCCACAAACACAGCAGTGGTTTCTTCAGTCGATAACTCCTACAATTACGACAGCTTCTCTTGACAAAAAGGACAATTGTTAATCTTCTAGGGACTTGTAAAAAGGTCTTTTGATCTAAAAAAAGGAAATGCATGGCCCATGAAAACAAAGCTTACCCAATGTTTTCGTCCCATTCAAACAGATGACTGGTACGTCTTTTCTGTGACTGCAATGGTGATTGTTCCATCCTCCGTGCTGACAACTCTCTATGGAGATTTCGTTACCTGAACATCTCACACGTGTCAGCCATATGTGACCATTTCCTTTTTTTGAAAAAAAAAGGAGCGGGGAGTTCTTAGAGTCTTAGAATACCCCAATTGCCGACTTGTGCATCCCTTATGTCCCAGTAATCATTGCATATAGTTCCCCAGTAGCCATCGTGAAATATCTCCACTCTTCCTTCTCCTTTTCTATAGCCGCCAGCCAGTCTCAAAGTGTGATCTGCAAAAACAATAGTTTTTGTTTCCAAACAATAAATATAATAGTAATAATGTAATGCAATGTAAACGTAAATTGATGATTACAGTGGTCAGCGCGCTTAGCTTTCCTCGGTACTGCCTTAAAATCCTTAATATATAGTCTACTGGTATATAATATGGTACATAATATACTTAAGCAATAGAAGACTTTTTCCGTGTTTACATAGCCTCATCTAAACGCGATGGGGGGGGGGGGGGGGGGTTGGGAGAATTCGAGAAAGTTATGCAAACCAGAGACACAGTCGAGAGTTTGCATAACTTTCAAGAATTCTCCCAGCCCCCAGAGTATATATTTCTCGATATATTTCTCAAAAATAATTAGACAAATGAAGGGATATTTTGTTTATTTACTTCTCGATTGAAATAGACTTTTTCAATACACGCTCTGGACAGTCATATTTTCTACTAACCAATCAAAACGTGCACCTGACAAGACATGAACCAATCAAAATTCGCGTTATAAAAGTCAAAATCAAGTTTATATTCTTAGCAAGCGCCAGCGAGCACAGTGTAGATGAAAGCGATTTCAGCTTTGAATCCTCGTAAATCTTGCAGAAAAATTATACCAAAAGTTCGGCGAAAATTAGAAGAAATGTCCCCCCGTGTTTAGATGAGGCCATGTAAACACGGAAAAAAGTCCTCTATTGCAGATGAGGCTATGTAAACACGAAAAAAGTCCTATGTTGCTTAAACGCCATACTGTCTGGGGCCGTGGATAAATTTTGCGAGTCTGTTGTGCCTTGCCGGTTCTTAAAATTTAAGTGACGAAACTACAGCAATTCTGGAAATATTCATTGCGGACACATTCGGTAATCTGTAAATTTTGACTTTTAATTGACTGAACGTCTCAGAAACCAACTGCGAGGGATTAAGAGGAGATTATTTGTTATAGTCTGACAGCAAATATTTTTGAACGGCGAGAATCTGAGTTGCTGAACTACCGTCTGTACAAAGCCAAAGGAATGAAAATGACTTTCCACGAACTCAGAGAAGCATTTCAGTGAATTTGAGCACTTCCTCGAATAAAATAAAGGTCAGTTTTATACAAATTTGCTCCGAAGTTTACTTTCGTTAAAACAAGTTTGCTGTGCGTGTTTTGAATGCATTTGTGAAGCCATGCTCGATTCAATGAATTTGTCGGATAAAACCTTTGATGAGCGATTCGTTTTGGTACTTTTTCAGGTAATAATTGAGAGTAAATCTTGCTGTCGGCTACAAATAACAAGTTTGTCAAAGCATGGCAAAAACTTCCCGCAAGATCTAATGGTGGTGTGTTGTGCTAAAGAAAAGCGTAGACACAAAATACCTATTTCATAAACGTCAGCCTAAATGGCTTAAAATTAATCAAGCAACTGAAAACAGCCCTACAGTTTTGCGTCTTTAATGCCTGTTAAATTTGGTATAATTTAGTCTTATCATTTTCGTCAAATATTGCCCTTGAGCTGAAATCTTTGAGAAGCCTGCCAACAATATTCTGTATACTGATTTGGTGTCTTTCTGTTCAATCTCTCCATGTTTATATGTTGCTTAAAACAGGAGAGTCATAAAAACATTAGATTTCTTACCTGGTCTTGTTACTGGTGTATATCTGCAGAACACTCCCACACTGTCAGAGTAGTGGCAGTCGTGTTTTCCCCATCCGCCATGACGACACTCTGCGATGCTTTTTTGATCACCAACGCAATGAACATCATCTAGCCAAATTTTTCTTGATCTACCGTATCCGTACCAGCCACAGCACTGAGTGCTCCAAGCTCCTGAGTAGCCCAGCATGCGGCAAATGACGTTTGCTTCCTCGATTCCCCAGTAGTCGTCACATATAGCTCCCCATGTGGCCATGTGCCATGTTCCATTCACCAAGCGAACCTTTAATTCTTTAGTTAACAAACACACACGAGACAGTTTATTAGTTATGTAATAAAAGCTGCATAACCCCACTCTCCTGGGAAATAATAATAATAATAATAATAATAATAATAATAATAATAAATAAATAATAAATTTAATATTTGTATTGCGCGGGTTTCCATACGGAAATGCTCACCCGCGCATAACAACAATACAAGTAAAAATTACAAATAAATTTACAATAGTTTGAAATAATAATCTCATAAATCTACAATGACTATTATTTACTGCTAATAAATTAATTAAACTGATAAAATGCTTTTTTAAATGAAAAGGTCTTAAGGAGTTTCTTAAAGGTTAAAATTGAGTTGGCATGGCGTATCTCCGTGGGAAGCTCATTCCATAACGTGGGTGCTGCCAGTGCGAATGAACGGTCCCCCAACGTCGCTGAGCTCTTAATCGTTGGTCGCTGGAGGAAAAGTTCGCAGTCAGATCTTAAGTTGTAGCGAGACAAAGGTTGGACAGTAATGAGTTCTGTGATGTAGTTAGGTGCTAGGCCATGCAGAGCTTTATTCGTGATTTGCAGGATCTTGAAGTTAATCCTATATTTAATCGGAAGCCAGTGCAACTCAAAAAGGATAGGAGAAATGTGGTCAAAGCGGGGATATTACAAATGAGTCTGGCAGCATCGTTTTGGACTCGCTGAAGTTTATTCAGTTGGGTGGCTGGTAGACCTAATTTACGTGTTGGATGTCTTCCTCAGGCACAAAAGTACTTCAAATGACTCTTCAACGTATGTGTTCTCTCCATCGGAATCACTTGACCTTGATTCTGAAGTTGTGTCGTCTTCACACGAGGTATTAATTTCTTCATCTTCCAGAACATCTCTGGCAGCATTTCCACGTGCGTGGCTGAGAACTCGTTTAGTTAAATCAGCCTTACTTCCGCTTATCTCGAGACCATGTTGTTTCAAATACATTTTGAGCTGGTTGTTCGTAAACGCTTTCACATTTTGTTTTTCATTTTTCCAAGAAATATTAGACGGAAGAGCGTTCCTTTCTCTTACTCTTTTTTTCGCCTTTGCATCCTAGAACTCAAGGTGGACTGCATAACTTTTACACGCAGTCTCGTCCACGTTGCACTGGGAACAGAACTCTTGCAAAGACCGTTCTTCAGAGGAGGACAATTTTCCCTCGTTGGACAATTTCTTTACCTGGACACTAGGGAGAAGTTTAAAAGCTTACGTTACAAAGTAATCAAACTGTTTATATTTACATAGTTCAATTTATTGCCATTAAAGTCAAAAGTTGGGTTTTCCATTGTCATTAATTATAATACAATATAGGCTTTTTTCCGTTTTCCACAAACACTATAATTTTTTTTCACAGTAACTTAACCTACAATACACGTTACAGTACTTACAATACATTACTTGCAGTAACTTACAATACACGTCACAGTACTCACAATACATTACTTACAATAACTTACTCTTACTTTCAATACACGTTACATTACTTACAATAAATCCCTTACAAGAAATTATTTACAATACACTACTTTTTTAACAATGCTTTACTTAACAGGAAAAAAAACACTAATTAGCTAATCAGCACAAGAAGCGAAATGAAAGGGAGCGAAAAGAATTTTCTTTTCTGTAATGCTATGGTGCAAAAGTGCTACCGGGTTGAAAGGACCAAGAGGTTTTGTTAGGTTTGTGAATTGATTCTTGGGGGTCACGTCTGTCATTGCAAGATTGGTAGAAGAGGTTCCCATTTCTTTGCAACTGTTCTACCGTCGTTTTCTATTTTGAAAACGTGACGTAAGTACGATAAAAAATCGTTCAATTTTGGAGTGCATTCTTTAAGTTTGCAGATCCAAATAAAATATTTTGCTATCAAGAAACAAAACTTGATTTGTAGTTCATATTTGGAGTTATCCGGCCTCAGACCCAAAGCAGCGTCCGCCTCAAGAGACCTAGCGTCTTTCTCAATGATCCTGCCGGACTGCAGCCATGAAAATAAACTATTCCAGAAGGACTGGGTTTTCTCACATGTCCATAATAGATGTAACAGGTGTTCTGCTTCGTTTAGACAGAAAGTGCACTTTCCACTGTCTGTGAATCCTAATTTATGTAAGAAACTGTTGGTTAATAGTCGCCGATGTAGAAGTTTAAAATTAAAAACAATAAGTTTTGAGCTCTTTGTGCAGTGATAGGCCAGCTGGTAAACTGCTTTCCAGTTGACTTTTTGATAAGTGTCGATATCCTGTTGCCATTTTTGTTGACTTGATATGGGTTCTTGACCCCTTTTTGATAATAGCTTCTAATATACAAGTCGGGATGGCTTTGTACTTTTCATAAAAACTGATGAAAAGCTCTCGTGGCTGTCCGGCTGGTTTCTTGCAATTTGGATGCGCAGATGGTTGATTGCTGCAATCATTCCAAAAAAAGTTAGAGGTTTGACTCGGAGGTTATATTTGTTTTGGAAAGATGTGTGGGAGAGGAAGTTAAAGGAGTCGTCCATTAAATGATTGCCTTTGCTCATACCTTTGAGAAACCAGTCTTGATAAAATAAAGGTTTGTTTCCAATTCTTATAAGTGAGCTATCCAAAAAGGTAATGAACGAAGATGTTTATAGGATGTTACCGTTTCCTCGAAAGAGATCTCTGACCAAATTTCAAGACTTTCTTTGACAAAAGGATCTGATACCTTTATGACACTGTGCATGTCCTTTGGGTTAAGATTTCCTAATATCGCTAATTTACCTCCATATCTTTGGAGTTCTGCGTCGAAAACAATTTTCCAACTGCCTCCATTTTCAGTGTCAAGATACTTTTTAATCCAGGTTGCTTTAAGAGATTTGTTAAAAGAAAGAATATCAATCATCCTAAGTCCTCCTTGAGAATAGTCATTTATCATTACATTTCTTTTTATTTTGTCGCCTTTGCCGTTCCATAAGAAGTTATAAGAAATTGTATTGATTTCTTTGATTGCTTCTGGGCTTGATTGTATAGGGGATAGTACGTACACTAGTTGCGATGTAATAAGGCTTTTTAAGATTAATACTTTCCCTAACAGACTAAGTCTGCGGAACTTCCAGCATCCTAGAGTCGCCTTTATTTTTTCTAGTTTGTCCTTGTAGTTTTGAGAAATTGTAATATCAGGATCCGTTGACAACCAGACAGCAAGAGCTTTAACTTTTTTCTTTGGCCATTTAAAATCTTTTTCAGGACAGAGTTTAAGATCACAGTTTGCTTTGGAGCCGATCCATAAGGCTTCCGTTTTGCTGCTATTGAGTCTAAGGCCAGATGCATCTCCAAAACTTTCTAATAGCTTTATGTACAGCTTCCTTAACAGATTGTTCTGAGCCATCTAAAATGAGTGTAGTATCATCTACGTATTGACTTAACTTAATTTCTTTCCCATTTACAGTTATACCGACAATTTCTTTCCGTTTGCGTATAGCTTCATCAGCCATTACTTCTACCGAGAGGATGAATATGTAAGGCGACAGCGGGCAGCCTTGCCTAACTCCCCTACTGAGCTGGAAGAAATTGCTTGTCCAACCATTGTTAAGAATGCAACTTTCAATGTTGCAGTAAGAAACCTTTATCCACTTTATCAACGATGGGCCAAAATTAAAATACCTTAGGGTTTTATGGATAAAGGCCCATTCCAATGTATCAAAGGCTTTCTCGAAATCAAGGAAAAGAAGAAGCCCTGGGATGTTCCTTGATGCGGTGAATTTCATAACACTATCGATTAAGCGGATATTCTCTCCTATAAATCTATCTTTAACGAAACCTGCTTGATCATCTGATATAAGATTTGAGAGAAGGGTCTTAATGCGGCTTGCTATAGCCTTTGTAGCAATCTTGTAATCACAGTTCAATAGGGTTATAGGTCGCCAGTTTTTAATTAACTTAAGATCAGCGTCCTTTTTCGGGATGAGCTTGTCAATTCCGCGTCTTTGTGATATTGAGTGCATTCCGGTCTCAAAAGAGTGATTTAAAGCGTTAACCAAAATTTCTGTCAAGTCGTTCCAAAAAACTTTATAAAATTCACAGGGAAGGCCATCTGTACCTGGTGTTTTTTCAGGAGCCATACTTTTTAGTGCCTCTAGGCATTCTTTCCTATTTAACGATCCTTCGCAGGCAGATTTTTCTGTTTCATTTAGAAATTTAAGGTCTCGTTGCGGCGGAAAGAAATCATCCTTAAGATTTGAAGCTGTTTTAGTGCTGTATAGGTTTCGGTAAAAGGACTCACATTCATGTAAAATTTCTTTATCTGTATGTACTAGATTTTCATCGTTAATCTTGAGCTGGGATATTGTCCCTTGTTTACAATGTCTCTTTAAGAAAGTATTTTGTATTTTTTTCACCTTCGTTATACCATCGGGATTTCGACCTTAGTATCGCACCTTTTGTTTGGTGTTCAATTATTGTCTCTAGTTCACGTTTCTTTGTTTCAAGCTCAGACCGCATTTTTTGTTTTACCGCATCATCTCTAAAAACCTTGGCAAGATTTTTTTCTAGAAAAGCAATTGATTGCTCGATTTCTTCTTGTTTTTCCGCAATTTCCTTTTTCTTATGGGCACCGAATTTTATTGATTCTTCTCTCACTTTCATCTTTACCATTTCCCACAATAGACGAGAGTCAACAGTCTCATCATTCGCATATTCTTCATTGGTTCGATTGATGATTAATTTGATCTGATTCACGTGTTCGATGTCCTTTAGCAAAGAGGTGTTTAGCTTCCAGAAGCCTCTGCCTCTTTTGTTGGAATGTAGCGAAATTTGTAAAGTGATCATAGAATGGTCTGTTTTATAACCTGGTATTATGTCTGCTTCAGAAGTGCATGTTACAAAAAGTGCTCTGATTTACTAGAAAAAAGTCAAGTCTACAGTGGACTTCAGGCGTTTTACATCGCCACGTGAACCTGGAAGAGTCGGGATTTAACACCCTCCAAGCATCAATCAAATCTAAGCTTTCACAAAAAGTGCTGATTACATCTAAAGACTTTTTATGAGTTCTGGCAAGGTCACCCTTTTTGTCTTTTCCAACGTCTAGAACTAGGTTGAAATCGCCACCGATGGTGATCTCCTCGCAACTGAAATCTGACAGATGATTAAAAAAGGAATTGAAGAAGTCTGGGTCGTCTTCATTTGGAGCATATATGTTCGCCAGGGTCAGAATTTTACCATTGGTAGTTAAGTCGCATATAATGAAGCGTCCCCCGGGATCTGAATAAGTTTTGGAGATTTGAAAGGAGAAATTGTTATTAAACAACATGGCAACACCTGCCTTTTTACTTGAGCAGCAGCTAAACAAGGCTTGGTAACCCCATTCAGCTCGCCAGTCGTGCATATTGTTTTCAGTACAATGAGCTTCTTGAACAAAATATATTGACGTATTTTTACCTCAAAGCCATTTGAAAATTTCTCTTCGCTTAAGTCCGTCTCCCAATCCCCGAACATTGATAGATCCTATTTTAAGATCCGTTTTTTTGTTGTCTTTAAAAAGGTACAAGACATTGATCACATTCGCCCAGGAGCACTCCTGCTATTTATCAAGAGAATTATAATAAAGAAAAATTAATTCTAAAGTACGGAAAAGAGACTCAAAAAATAGAAATGTAAATTGACATGCAAATACAATAAAAAGAAAAAATAGGACTCCGCGAGTCGGAGAGTTGGTTGCCATAGTTTTCCGTTTGGCTTAGCCAGTAGGTCCTCCTCCGCTCGCCATAAAGTTTGTAATAAAGGAAATCACGCTAAGCTACGGTCCTAAACGACTAAGGGCTGGCCCACCGGCCATAGCTTACCTCGCACATAAAGCTTGTCGGGTTGTGCCCGACTAAAAGATACAGGAATGTTATTTTGTTTTGCCTTCTTGAAGGTTTCCATTTGGAGATTTCTTCTTCGAATCAGCTCCTGTGGGAGATCTCTAAACATCTGAAAATTTGAGCCTTTGAGGCGATGACCTAAAGAGAGTATTTTGTCACAGTCCTTGGAGCGCAGGAATCTTGCTAAAATTGGCCTGGATTCGCCATCGCTCCTCTTTTTTCCAAGTCGATGCACTCGTTGGATCTCCACAGATCTTGCGTCACCATAGCCTAATTCTCGTTCCATAAATGATCTAAGTACTTCTTCTGTATCTTCTTCTCGAGAGCCTGAAGGAGATGATTCCTCGATATTATTGAATTTTATGTTCTCCCGTCTCGAGTAGGCTTCAAGGTATAGATCTTTCGTGTTAAGTTCCTCAATCTTGCTATCGATTAGCTTTACTTTCTCTCCCAGTTCAGAAAGTTTCTTGTCGAGGGCTTCCAGTTTCTTCGCAGTAGCTTTTTGGGCTTTCTCTTGATTTTTCTCGATGAGGTCTTGGCCAACCTTCAACTGTTCAAAGTCGCTCGCTGCTGATTCTTGGAAGAATTCGAGCTTGGCTGTTCTCGTTTCTAATTTCTCCAGGTTTACTTCGATTTTTCTGACTGTGTTTTCTATTGAGTCTAACTTTTTCAATTTCTCTAAAATCTGTTTAAGTATTCCTCCCAGATCATTGGTCATCTCTAGAGCAGTCAAGACAACATCGTTTTCTTCTCGTTCGTCGTGTGGATCTTTTTGCGCTGCTGTCGTTCGTGTTGCGGATTGAGGTTCGCTGTCCTCTGTATTTTTGGCTTTCTTGTACTCAGGCGAGTCGCCTTTTCCATTTGGAGAGCTTCCAGATGACCTGTTCCTTCTTCTGGATACGTAATTCAAAATCGTCTCAGCCATCAGGTCTTAAGGTTTTACAAAACATGACGAGCGGAGAGTGAAGACAACCTCACGCCGCCATGACTCTTCCCAGTCCAAGTACCAATGTAGGCTATCCTACATTGGCATCTTTCTTTTTCATTGGATAACATCATAGTGCCAGGGCCGTAGCCAGACTTTTCCGGCAACCGAGGCAATTGCGAAAGCGTTGAAGGTGCGAGCTTTTAGGGGGTCTGGGGGCATGCTCCCCCAGAAAATGTCGAAGTCTAGACGCTCGGAAATGCCGTTTTCAGCGTTTTCCTGGTGGTATTTTTCGCCAAACATAATCAAAATCAAAAAACTAACTTTAACAGCATTCCTGGTGCCAATAAAGTAGCACTGTTTTAATATATAACAGAGGCATTCCTTTCCTACTGCATGACAGATAGGAAAATATTAAATAATCAGCCAGTTCAGAGATCAAAGCACCTGGAGTTGATATTTTCCCAGTTTAATTCCAGTGTAAGCAAGTATAAATGTTTGAACTCTAATAGCTCTTCTACCACTTTTCCAGTTTGTGAAAAAGAGTGAAAAATGTGATGCCCCCCCTGTATGTATTAAATTTTACATTTAACCCCCTCTCTCTCTAGTTGTGATTTCCCTTATGCCTCCCCCCTCCAGGTAATTATTGCACAGTTCCTAACCATAAAATTATGATCAGCCACTACTGCACGCGCTAACTTTACTAAGTCGTAGCTTTGAATTACAAGGTGTAACTTGCGTCGTAAGTTAATTCGTCTGGATGATGCATACAACGAAGTTGGAGCCGGTCCGGTGAGACGTTGTCCCCAGGGGCGTTTCGTTGTCCCTTGACCTCTCTTCGTCGACCTTTTTTTCGCCCGTTCCGACTTTCTCTCACCCCACTATCTGCCCCTGGGTCTCCAAAGATGGTTGTAGCCTTGAGAACTTTTTTGTGGCCAAAAAAAGCAACTGCTTAAATTACTAAACACAGCGAAGATTATTCCACTTATTTCAAAATTTGATTTGTTCTGCAAATTAAACTCAGATTTTCGCCTTCACGTAAAGACAACTTTTTACCGACTGTTTGTACGCCTTATTATCGATTGAAGGAAGTTTTATGTGGAGACTGTGGACAATTTTAATTTTCATAAAGAGCAAGGCGATTAAGGGTCGTAACAAGCAAAAAAGTTTAATAATCAGGATTTTTTCATGAAAAATTCTTTTCCACCAATCAATACGATCCGCAAAACATGGCGAAAATTGCTTCCTTTTCAGACTTCAAATTACTGGTTAATGACATGCCTGCCGGCAAGAAGCTTTTTTTTTAATTACCTTCTTGCTTTCTTTATCATCACATAGGACGTTTTCGACATTGCTGATTCTAGCAGAATTGCGCAGAACGAGTGTCATAATAAAGCTGTCTCGCCACGAGTCTTCCGGTGCGTCCGACCCGTGTACGCCGAAACGGTCGTTTCAGTTTTTCGTCGGGACTCACACTTTCTCATCCCATGCTCGTAGCGTTCTGAACGTTTCATCTTTCTTATGTATGACAGTGTTTTAATACTCAATGAATGATTCACCCTGAATAGGAATAGAGTCGTTTCTGCATCTAATTCCCGCATCACGGTAATGGTTGCAATCATGAACATTCCATCCATTGTGCCGGTAAGCAGCTATGCTTTGCTCATCCCCACGACATCTTACATTGTCCATCCAAATGGGATATGATACATTCCCTCGAACATACACGTATGCACGTCTGACAGCTTTTACTGCTGCAGAATAATTGAGCATTCTGCACACAACTGTGGCTTCTTTAAGGCCCCAATGATCGCCGCAGATTGTTCCCCACTGTCCTTTGTGGTACACTTCCACACGACCCTCATTTGGCGATGTGGAACCTGTAAGACGTACTTTTACATCTGCAACGGGAATGGCACAAACACAAACTGAAAATCTGACCAACATTCCAGTTAAATGTCCGAAAGTATTAACCTGGGCTAGCCTGCATAAGACAATCGTAACAAGCGGAGGTTTGCTTATACCTTGCCCCTATTCGCTAGCCATAAATTTTTGCGCGTTGTAATGATAGGCATGTGTTCGCATGTGACGTACATTAAGGTACTTACTCTAAATTAACCCTCGAACGTACAAGGAGAGTGGACCCCCTCCCCCCAACAACGTGTTTCATGAATTTTTTCAAAGGCGATTTATCACGTGCCCCTACCATGCCGTTTTCAGTAGCTGTGCGCATATCCCTCAGACACAATTTGGTCAGAATCGGTTGCTATGGTAACGAGATATGTCGCCATAAGCAGAAACTCTTGATGAAAAGCAGCAAAGTGTCGAATTAGGTCACATTCTACCTGTTTAGCATCCAAAACTTTCAATTTCCGCCCTTGATAATCTCTAATTTTGAGTGAAATCCAACATGGCGACCACAACGGCCAAAAATGGTCTATTTGCTGTTATTTTGTATGACGACAACAACAAGCGAAGTTATTGTAATGTCAACAAAGAACAACGAAAATTGTAGCAACGTATTAGAAAAATCATTGAAAAACCAAAGCTGTCCAAAATGGGTTTTGCGCTAACAACAAGAAAACACTACGGTTAATTCCTTTTCGTTGAATTGCTCTCGTTACAGCGAAACTGGTTTTCCTACTTTCCCTTATGCTAGCTTTTGAAAGCCGGCAATAGAGTTACGCGTAATATTAAAATTGATTGAAAATCCCAAAACTGTGCCAAAGAAGGCACACAGAGCCGAAGGAAATTACAAACTATCATAAGGCTGTCATTTGGAAGATCAAGCCCTAAAGTCTTAAAATGTACAAAAGCAAACTCCTCTTCAGATGTATATTTTTCTTTCAACTGCTCACCTGGCACAGGGGGTGGTAGTGATTTTGTCTGGGTCACTGTGAAGAAAAGAAGCAGTAAAATCAATCCAATCAGTCACTTCAGGGTAATTTAATTTACTGTACATAATTAACATAAACGCCATTGCAGCTCTTGTTTAATATCTAGTCTACAACCACCACAACGAGACTGAGCTATTAATAAAAGCCAGTCTATCACAACATGCTGTTACAGATAAAAGTGACGTGGTTGTATACAAAACCTGGGCTAGCCATATTCTTGGCATCAATGATTTTTACCCAAAATTTCTTTTTTTGTGAAGACAACAATTGCAAATAAAGGAGTTGACGGAAAACAATATTTCTTAGCAGTTACAGTTGACTTTACAGTAACAGTATCAAATGCAGTTGCAGTTGTAGTAGTAGTATCAGTAGCAGTTAAAAGATCGAAAGACAACCAAAGTAGTTGTAAGAAAAGTAAACGAAGCGTGAGATCCTGAGTTCAGTTAATAGCGGGGCTCGCGCGTAGCGCGCCGGCGGAGCACCATTGCGAAGCAAATTTTGTAACCTATCGAACCGAGAAATTTTGGTTTGACGTCAGCGTACGCCCGCCCGTGCAGACTCTGGGGGAGGGGTGGGGGTGTCATAAGAAAAGCCTTCGAGGACTTCATCTTCATTTGGTTTCGGTTCAGCGTTTGGCAGCATATAGCAGAGCTAGTCCCATATGATTTTTTTTCTGTCCACAACTATGGTTTTTGCGGCGGTCCGAACACGTTTTCCCAGGAAAAACACCAGCACGTTCATGTCGATCGGCGTCTTGTCACGGGAAAAGAAATAAGTAGTAAAATTAACTTCGTATTGTCAGTGTGCGGGACATAGTGGTGTTCGTGCCGGCCTGCGATGCCGGCGACCCGGGATCCTTATTCAGAGGGGACGTGACTTTTTTCTTGTTTTTCTTTTCTTTTTTTCTCTTCTCTTCTTTTCCTATTTTTTGCGACTTGAGTAGAGTATTTAGAGTATTTAGAGTATTTCACAAATTAATAAGTACCAGCAAAAAAAAGTGGAGCTTTGGAGCAAATTTTCGTCGCACCTAACAAAGTTGTTTTTACTGCGAACTACGGCAAGAGAGGACTTGTGAACAAGCTGAAATTATTTTTAAGGATGTCCACTACAAGAGCAAAAAACTCGCTGAGGAATCAAGGTACACTGTTAGTTTTTAGCTTTAATTTGTTCACGTGGAAAGAGCTGACTGAAGCGATGGCCAATATTAAACCAGACAAGAACGTGATCGTTTCCTTTCGATTTATTCGATTCACAGTTGCCGATGAAAGCCGCAGTTGTTTTGCAGTTTTCATTTGTTTTCGCCGAGAGTTTTTCTTGTGAGAAACGTACTCTTTTGTTAAATGCTGAATTTTAATAATTATTGTTTAAGTCTTGGCCGATTTACTCGTCTCTTACAATCTATAGCCGTACAAAAAAAAAAAAACAACAATAAACACACAGTCACTAAAGAACGTTGGCCATGCTTTTGGATTCACTGCTGGCGAGTCTTTTGCTTATATCAAAAAGTCGGTAAAGTTAATCGAAGAGCGCTTTTCTAAACAGCCGTGTTTACCGTGTTCATTTGTTTTGCACCAGCTCCAAACCTTTCCTTTTTTAATCTTCTTGCGTTTTCGCAGTTTCAATTTTGCAGGAGTGGGAGCGGCAAAAAAAATGAAAAAAAAGGACCGTTTCTATGGTAATGGTCCGTACTGTAAAATCCCGACCGACAACTAACCAATCAGAACACTCGATTTAGACTGGAGAATTGCTTGCCATATAATAAGAGGATGAAATTTTTTTCAGTTAATGACACAGACGGCTCGGGAAAAAATCCGAGTTCTTCCAACAGGAGTGGAACCTATGACCCTCTGGTAGCTAGTCCAGATGCTCTTCCACTGAGTTACAGGAGACTCGTGGGAGCTTAAAGGCCATCAAAACGACGGGGCGGAAAAACCGCTGATTGGCTGAGCGATATGACGTAACATGACAGTTTTGAGCATTAATGCGCCTGCGCGTAATCAGCATGTTCGATTAAAATGACGGGTTTTCATGGGTGAAATCGGGTAAAATTCACATTTGCATTCGCTCTCCCTGGTGATCCAAGTCACCTAAAACCCGTTTTAATTGGTCATTATCTTTTTAAGATTGAGTGGCTTCTAAAGAAGCCGTTTTTTAATCGTCGTTTAGGAGAGAAACCTTTTCCACGCTTCCTCTGCGATCGACTCGATGTTTTCTGCTGGTGCAGTTTGACAACTTTCAGCCTGCTTTAGGTGGTCATTTTTTTCCGATCTGTTGAGCAGTCGGGTGTCACGATGGGGTAATGTAGAGAAACGGGAAACTGCTTTCTGTTGGAGATTTACAACTTGTTCCTTGAACAGCTGTGCGTCGAATTGTGTGTTGGTGTCTTCATCATCAGTTTTTTCGGGATCTTCATCTTTGATGTCATGGTCCTCGTCCGCGGCGTCGATTTCATCGTCATTACCTGCCAGATACCTAAAACAGCGTTTTTTAATAACAAGACATCTCGTCAATACAAAAGGACAGTACGATCGTTTTAAATGAACGGCACAGTAATATCTGAATTATTATTTTTGAAAGAACATCATCAGTACGCTCATTAATCTAAGTCTAACGTTTAATGTGATTTGTTGCCAAACCCAGTGAGTCGTTTCATTCACGAAGATACGATTAGCAAATTTTATTTTGGAGAAACCAACCTGTTAAAAGTGGCTGCAAGTTCTTCCATCCGATCACACAATCTTCTAACATTGCCTAGTGGTGTTCACTGTTTTAGTAGGTTTAAACAGGCAACCTCTGTGGAATGTGTGGCCACAGTTAAGAGGAATAACTGGTTGGACTGTATCCACTTCACCCATTGGCCGGTCACAAGCCAACTCTGAGTCAGGTTCCTAGCCTGAAAAGGCATAGCCCAAGGGAAGGCAGCGTTGATCCAGTGTTGAATGTAGTGCTGGAAAATAGTATGGCTGCAAAAATATATATATTTAAAAAATGGAAGTTGATTAAATGCCACACTATTTTGGTCATTTTGATTCACACAGCACTTCTAATGTATACTTAGTAACTGTTGTTTTCCTCTCTAATGACGAGACAGGAAACCCAGAAAAAATAAAATGCAAAAGCATTTGCAGAAGACCTTTTTCACAGCTCCACTTCATGTTGTTCATGTCTACTATTATGTGCTCTATGGACAAGGTGCCTAAGTAGCTTGAAACAACGAATTCCCGTAATGTGGAATCAAAGTGCTCCAAGACTGACTGAATATCTGCACCTCCCCTGCATTGCTTCATCACACTGTTCTTCATGGTAACTGTGACTCTTCTGTAGAGTTTGGTGAGGTCAAATGGCATGGAACCGCTAGCTTTTTTTCTTGGACATCCAACAAGCCTGTGCCCATGTGCCAAGCAGTGCCTGTTTGGCTTGTTGTGAGAATTGTGTGGATGAAGTGCATATCCTCCTCAATCAGGAGCAAGAACTGCTTTTCCTCAAGACAGCTAAAAAACTGATTGCAATATACTTGCCACAGGATATTGCAGTTTTAATCAATCTGACTGGTTCCTTGTTCAAGGGATGTGATGCAGTAATACTATTGTTACCTTGATGCCATTGGAAAGCCCACATTTAAGAAAGAAATGGGAAATAGAGTACTTTTTTCTCTTTCTTTCCTTTTATTTTCATTTTCAATAGTATTTATAATGATGATATTATTATAATTTTTCCGCTCTATCTAGTCATTACATGAACTCATAGGCAGCGACTTGGTTGCATAGAGTAATAATCGTTTATTCTACAACAAAACACAACAGATTGAATAATTCAATCCAAATTGTGTAAAAACTGGAGAGTGTTTTTTCGCTGTTGTAAAATGTCCAGTTATGTGCTGTTTCGCTCCATACACCTGTAACTGGCTTAGTGTTTGTGAGTCACTTTGAATGTGATTTTTATCTCAAAATTAGTGGAAGCAAATAATTTAAATGATTAAGCACAATAAGTTGTTCTTACTACTGTAGCTTCGACCATTCTTTTCTTAACCGCTTTCTTGTTAGCCTATGCTTACGCCTTTTCATAGTTCCTGCGAGTCTTTGGGTGACAGCTGTAGCCCAGGACCATCCCTGACATAAGTGAGTTATAACTTGGACCACACAGTTTTGAGGTTCAGACCACTGGCTTTTTGCATAGGACAATGTTTCTTGCAACAAGATTCCATGCTTGATAGACCTAGGTTTTTGCTATAAAAAGTTATTTTTGTTTCTTTGTGAATGAGATCACATCTCCTGCCTCCAAATGATGCCTATTTAACAAAGGGGTATAGAATGCTAGACCTCATCCAAAAGCATATCCTAACCTGCCCCCCTCTCCCCACACTTGTCAAAAAGCTAAAGTGGAGATCTCATTTACAGGATTTTTCTTTGGCTACTTTTAGCTGAAATTACTGGAAATATGAAGGGAACGTTTCTTTCTTTTTTACATGATGCTGTATGCATGTACATTAATCGTGAATTCCTGATTTTCATAAAAACTCAAACTGTACATCATTGCCACAGTCCTAACTCTTTGTAGTTCCTTCTGTTTTGTTGTGGGCTTTTCTTTAGACTCACAGTGAGGATGGAACTGTAAACTTGCTGGAACAAACCCAGTGCATGCTTTTCGGAAAATTACTTCATTTCTTTTGGGTTGTAGAGATGCTGCCCTCCGTTTGAGTAATGTGCAGTTAGCACCTTATGAAAATGGTGCACCAATTCACTAAATACAGGTTTAGCTGAAAATTATCCATGTTTTGTTGGCATAAGCTTCCAATGTTATGCATTAGGCTTGAAAATGTTAATAGTGAAAAATAATTATGTTTCAGTGGAACCATAATAAATCTATGATACATTCGATTTTCAAAGTGTTAGGGTCACCCTAGCACAATTTTTTTTTTCAGATTTGTTTCTTTTCATCTTATTTTCTACCAGAACCATTCCATGTTGACATAGTCAATAATATTGGTCATTTTAACCCTTTAAGCCCTAACGGTGCTGAAAATGAAATTTCTCTTTAGATCATCACTACTTGTTCAAACATTCAAGTGATGAGAATAAAGGAAGTGATCACCAAGGATAAGATGTCTTGATATTTAGACAAACTCTCCTTGCTAGTTTCCTAAGACGTATATGGAGAACAGTAAGGAGAATATGCATTTTTTTTATCAGTGCTTAAAGGGTTAAGATAATTGGAAGGGGAACGTGCAACTTCCTATTTATTCAGTCTTTCTACATTTATTTAAATGTCAGTAATAGTAATATTTATAATATCAGTACAACATTGTTTTGTAAAATAAATCAATTTCTGGCAAACCAAATGCTTGAAACAAAGTTAACTTAGTGATATCTATGATTTTCTCTTTTAGCTTTTTCTCAGCTTTGAGCTCATCATTGTCTTCTTGGAGGCCAATGTGCTCATGTTTCATATCTGCAGATGTTGGGGGCAATGATTATTTTCTGTTAATTATTAATCAGTTATGTTGTTATTCTATTTTTATACCTAATCGTACCTTTTTGGTACGCTTCGGCGGCATATCAGGCGAGTTTGGTCGAGCCATAGTTCGTATTTTGGCGAGACGCAGTCGAGCCAAAATACCCATGGTGAGCCCAAACGAGCTTGATATGCTGTCGAAGCGTACCAAAAAACGTGCGATTAGGTATTTACCGTACCCAAATTCGTCCTAAAACGTGGCGTTTTTTTTTCAGTTACCGTGATCAGTCAGGCGTTGTAGAGCGACACGTATTTACACTTTTCTGGTCGTCAATACTCTTCTCTAACTCCTCATCTGCCATTTTATTTAATTCTTTTGTTTGGAGTTTTATTTTCTGAATCTTGGAAGTCCAAGTTAAGAAAGAAACTTGGAAAATCCGGCTCCATTTTGAAACCAAAAAAGTTTCAGCGCTGTCCGTAAAGTTCACGCGAGCGCCCGCCAGTGTAGCCGCTTCCAATTTTGGCGCGAAATTGTATTTTTCCCCTCTCTTACCGTTAAACAAATTACTTTCTCGTCTAACAAATGTAACAGTTTTACGTTTCGTTGCATTTCTGTTGTAATTTTCACCTCTAAGGTCTGCAAAAAAAATGCGAGTTTCACAAACTGTCCATGATATCGTAGGATATCAGGTCAGTGACTTGATATCGTAGAAAATCATGACAGTAAACAAGGCTTCTGATTGGCTAATTCACAATTTGGGTACGGTAATATGTTATATACCTTTTTTCGTATAATATGAAAATGGTGCCAAAACACCATGTTTTTTTGCACCATTTTTGATATTTTGCTAGAAACTAATTCCATGCCTTGAATTTGAATTAGTAAGCTGCAGTTTGTAATTGCTTATGCAAACTTGCATTGACAATGAAACATGTTGTTAGAAAGCCCTTTCAGTAAAGAGCCGATAAAATTCGATGTTGAAAACACACTGCAAACACGTTTTCTTTCGCTTCTCTTCCTGGAGGTGTCTCACACAGAAGCACACTCCTTCTAGGAAACCATATTTTTCTGAGATGTTGTTGAGCCGAAAATTTCCCCCAACAGTTAACGGGACTATCAAACCAGTTTTCTTTGGTTCGCAAACTTCGCGGAGTCTTGATACAAAACATTTTGCAAACAAAGCTGCAAGTGTGTCGCGTCAACCGGTGAACCGGGATTTTTTTTCCACCGGCCCTTTAAACATAGGCAGTGGTGGCTGCCACAAAAAGGCGGCAACATTGCCTGCATCGGCTGGGACGCAAAACATGGCATCTAACAACCTGAACGACAACAACATCAAGTCATATTCTTCATAAAGTTTATTAAACAATAAACACATATAAACTTGACAGCCAAAGGTTTTACTTACAGCCAGTTAAACATTTTCAAACGAGGAATGAAACATTGACTTGCAATTACTCAGATAGGTGTACACAAAACATAGACGAATTGAACCGTGACAACAAAAGGAACTGCCTACCGTTCGACGCGAAGCTTTCAACAAAGAAGCGGGGTGAACACTCTGACTTGATTCATACGTCAAATATTAAGATGACTAACTTTGAGTGGCGTTTAAAAAAAAGTCATTGGAACGAAAAAGAAGTCATATTTCATATTATCTTAAGAAATAATCGAACTTTCGATTCACAGAAATTCTGACCTTAAGAATTCATATGCGACCTTAACAAACGGAAAATCCGTGGCCCACTTAAGTCTTATCGTCAAGAAGAGCCACCACAGCAGTCAACAAACAATGCCCAAAACATTTTGGAAAACAATGTCCGATTGCCGTGTGAAGTAGCCTCCCATTTTGTGAAGGAATTGAACTGAAAGTTCATGTGAGGGTAACGATTCAAACGCGTCTGCAAGCGGGCAGAAACTGGTCCCCAATTACGTAGGAAAATGTGACTCGTCGTCCGCCATTTTGAATTTGTAACGGTCACCATTTTCGCGCGCATGCGCTGCGGTTTTTCCGCCCTGTCCCATTAAACTAGGTTCATATAACAAATGTCCTGCATACTGCTAGGACTGAAATGTCAATAGGTGGCATATTCGCAATGTTGTACAAATGTGATGGTGAACGACCTTTGCATTATAATGTGCACTGCACCACCACGTATGCACATTTTACGAGGAATAACGAAAGAAATCGAGCGCGAAATTAAAGAAAGAAAACCTGCTACAATCTCCATCAGAAGTCTTGGGACACTTCCCTTTCAAAATTTCCTTCGTTTTTCAATGGAAGAATAGGTTGAGGTAAAGCAAAAAAGTCAGCTGAATCTCTCCCAAAAACTTCATACCATACGGCACTAGACGTTAGATCGAGAACTTAAGTCAGATGCGTATTCAAAGCGAGGAGATCTGATCCCCAACTAGTGAATCCATAACTTACTGATTGGTTGTCTTGACTCGTCAGACACCACAGCACCTGAGAGGAAGCCATCTGTAAGATGACCAAAGCTAAACATGTCCCTGGGCTGTGTCTTATTGACCCAGTAGATGCTTCGACTGTTCCCGTCCACCCAGTATAAATGGTTCCCGTACAAGGCCAAGTCTACCGGATTTATTTTTTCCCTGAAGTAAGTCACACGGCGGTGGTACCCGTATAAGTACTTCTTATCTAGAGGTAAGTAATATAAGTGCCCACTATCCAACCAGTAAAGACGATCTGCGTTAAAATCAACAATGGCAAAATTTGGCAAGTTGCTACGATAAAGATGAATTAGACGCTTGCGATTTTCTCCGGTTAGATCGGCTTGGCTGATTTGTTCATAAGTTATCCAATATGATGAGGGCGACAAATCCATCCAAAACATCAACCTTTAAGTGAAGATATGGCATTACAACTGAGGAGTTTCCTCATTCTAGCCTATCAGGTTAAAAAATAGTTCCCGGGGGAACTGGTATTTGTGAAGGAATTGTATTTTGCAGTCTTAGAAAACAATCTGCACTTCATTCTAGTGGGACCAAACGTTTACATCATGCTATACTATAATGTAAACAATAAAATTGAGCTGTCAATTTATCACCAAAAGTCTTTCGATTTCCTTTAGGTCCTTGGCTTCACAAGAATGAAAAATTTCAAGAGACTGTTTTGATTTGAATATTACACAGGATAATATGACTAAGTATTGGCCCTATATATAACAAAGGCTGTTAGATAACTTCATAACTGAGAGACCAGTGAGTACGTGGTCGTGGCTTGTGGTGATGTTAAGCCACTTCTAGCTGTTAAGAACCACATTTATTGATGTATTAATACATAGCCTGAAAGTTTATTTTACTACAAATTTTAGGTTAATTAATAATCCCCTTTTTCCAAAAAGGAGGTGACTAATAACGAAGCATGCGCAAACAAATCAAACCAGACAACCAAGGGGGCCAACTCAAACTACGGAGGCCTGAAGACTGGACGTGCTTTTGCATACTTTGAATCAGAGTTTAGTTGAACGAGAAACTTATAACACTAATGGCCAGTTAATAATGAGATTACCCTCTATATGGGTACACGGTTATCCCACTTGGGCTGTATAAGTTTCGTGACAGCAACGTCTTTCTTGAACTCCCATCCAACCTTGCAACTTCGATTCTCTCAAAGACGCTATCAGTCCAGTAAATCAGACCACTTTCCCATTCAATGGCCAATCCGTCCACTTGACCCAGGTCGTCTCTTTTGAGAACCTGCATCGACAAAGCAAATAGCACTTCTTATGCAACTGGATGCGACCTGTGTTTCGGTGGTATAACAAAAGCAGTGCAGTTGGAGAGCGAAACTGAAAGACACAAACTGGCTACAATCTCCATCAGAATTCAGAAAGTCGTGGGACACTTTCACAATTTCCCTATTCCACGGCAGCATTCTTTCGTTATTCCTCGTGCGATGTTGTTTTAAGCCTGTATGGTGGGATAGTGGGATCGTTAGAGGGAAATTTGAGGTAACAATGTGACTGAAAATGCTTAGTATTAGCAAGGTGTCCCAAGGTCTTATGACGCAGGTTGTAGATTTGATTTGAGTCCATATTACTACTCTACGGGTAAACAATGAAGTCACCTAGTTGCCAAGAAATGGATACGATAGTGCTAGGACTATTGTTAAGTTAGTAATTGATTCGAATTAAATTCAAGCCAAAAGTTCTTTTATGATCTCTGCGGCTATTTCAGTTGTACAGGATACCACGATCTAATCTGTACATTACCACAAACTTACAGAAAACAAGCGTAGCAACAACAGGAAAACGAGCCTAGTGATAAAAAAAACATTGGACAACGAACCTTCGCGAGCCTAGTTGCCTAGGTACTTTGTATTATCTTTGGAACACCTTATCGGATTGCGCCACACCTGGCATAGCGTTAACACATTAGAGTCACATCTAGGAGGATATATTAAAATTTTAGTTTTAATCACAACAACACGAACACGTTGCGGAGCGGGGGGGGCGGAGATAAAAAGATAGCAGAAGGAATCACTAAAGAAAGCCTGACGTTTGTAATATGAATGGAACAAAACCTCCATATGAGGAACCAATTTCCCCAGTTCCTTGGCCGGCTTCGTTAAATCGAGGGTCCACTATAATAGACACAAATCGGGGGTTTTTAACATCGCTTTCTTGCATTCTTCGTTTTGATTGCTTTATTCTTACAAGAACGTCTTTGCGCTAACATCTTAAAAACCCGGAACCCGGAGAAGGTAAAAAAGAGACCACTTTGTAGCGCAAGGCACGTTCGAAATTGGCTGCCTTTGTAACTTGCAATCAGTTGTTTATTTGGTCCCTTGTAAGTTTTTTTCTTCGGTTTTGAATTTTTTATCCGATAAAGAGTTCACTAGGTTCTGAATTTGACACTGGTCGCCTTCTATGTTATCTTTTAACGGCTAGGGAGAAACGAGACTCAAACGAAGCACGCGTATGTTATTGTTTATGTGTCCCGGAGTCCCAGACATGCGGTACGCTTAGCGGCGCGAAAGATTTCGCTCGATTTATTTCACTTAAATGAGGAACAATGGCAAAGCACAGTCCATCAGTCACATTATTAAAGAACCGACATTCACCTGTTCAGTGTTGCTGTACTTCCACCAACATATTAAACTCGGACAAATACTTTTAATTAGTTGCGCTCACACGTGTGAGAAATGAACATGGTCACTCAGATGAGAAGAAATAATATCCGAAGTCTTAATTGGAAAAACACATTATGTTTGTAAAAATAGTTCCACTCATTACGCAGTCGATATCACATTTTAAATCTTCGAAGTAAACCAAAAAAGTCTGAAGGAAACTAAAATTCCGCGATCTGAAAGAAATTCGGCACGTCAATTCTAACCTGAGTAAACACAAATCTGCCGTATGCAAATTTGGTATGATTTGCTTGAATGACATTTTGTAACGCAATGCATGAGCAGTTCTCTAAGCCGTCAAGACAGCAAACCCCGGGCAGCACGCTGTGTCGAAAGGCGAATGTGTAGTTGAAATCATATGTCTATGCTATTTCTTCGAGTATCCCTTTTTTGCTGGGAAATTAAACTGGTAAAGATGCAGGGATTCTTGATGACTTCACCCACGCGATGGCATGACCTCCTGCATGTGTAAGTCTTGTCTTGCCTTGCCTGTCAAAGAAGAGTTCGCGCAGTTTGCCACAATTATAGCTTTTGGACCTTTTTGTTTCTATTTCTTGGATGGAATAAAAAACTGAATTGAGTCAGTTCTGAGTTGAACCCGTATCACTGTATCTGAGACACGCTTAAAAAAATTGTTCAGGTTTTGTCATGTGCCGGAGATCATGTTTACCGGGTGTTTATCTTGCAGTCGGAAAGCTGGCGGATATTCCATTTTGTGATGTGAATTTTCTTCGATACTTCGGTTGTTCGAACATTTGCTTCCTTGATTTTTTTATTAGCCTTGTGAACTTTCGCTTGACTTGGCGAATTGTCGCGCCAACACGCCAACACGCCAACACGGCGAAAAATCGCTCGAAAGCTCGGTGATATTTCAAAGAGAATAGAGCACGAGATTCGCTCTCATTACTTTTGCAATACCTCACACTAACACGAGCACTACAAGTTTCTTCGGCTGGACCCTCAGTACTTCTTGCGCCTTCTTGCGGCTTGCGGTAACATTAGTAACTTCTTGCAGATAGATTTTCAACTTCTTACGTTTCGAATGTTCTTGCGGGTAAACTGCAAAAACCTAGCACTTTCACTTCTTGCGCGGGCTTGCGTGTTCTTACGGCGCAAGAACTTCTTGCGCCACTTCTTGCGCGTGCATTATTTTTGATAGGATTGAATGCGAAAATAGGATTGAATGCGAAATTGACTGTGTTGTCTGATCTAGTTAGTGGTTATGGTGAAAATTTTTTTAGCGCAGGAGTTTTTTTTATTGGGATTGACATTTTGAGGGGTGTAAAAATGTGGGAGTCAGAAGGATTTGTGAATGTCAGGAGCATATCACGCTTCTGTGAATGTGATTTGCTTTGAAAGTTGCGTTTTGCGTGAGAGGCAGTTTCCCTTGGCGTTTTATGGGGGGGGGGGGTTGCGAAGTGGATTGTAAGGTTTCTGATTGGCTAACTTGTATTTCGCAGCGGACAAAAAGGACAGTTGCGTTTTGCCGGCGTGGGCTAGGAAGAGAAGGAATTGGTACTAGTATGATGATGCAATATTAGTTTATTGCACATCAGTACATGATAGTTCTTGTGAACGGAGAGAAATGAGTGTTTATTTGAGGCGAGAAGTTGATACCAAGGAATCGTCATTAATAAGGAGATTAATTAATAAGGCAGGTGTTACGAGTCTTTTTGCATTGAAAGAACGAAAGTATCTGAATATTATCGACGGATTTGTGTGGTTTGCGTGTGGTATTCGCTAAAGGCTACGAGCAGTCTCACTTTCCGTTCAGAGATAGACAGTGAAGGAAAAGAAAAACAGGCGAGTGAGCGCGAAATCGATTGCGGCTCGACAGGCGCGTTAGCTTTCAAAGACGTGGGCGACTTTCGTCCCCGCTCGCTTGTTTACCGGGTTAGCAAACTGGATTTAAACATCACGTCATGAGATATCTTGACGTGCCCCATACTCTGACGATCTGCTCGAGCTCGTGTTTATCAAGCGTTATATTTTGATTCTACTGCTATGTTCACTGTTTGTATTTAAGGTCTAGGCACAACAGTAAATACTTCGTCGTCCCTGTGTGACCATTCTCAGTTGTGGACGAATTCATATCGACATTCAACGTTTGAGTGATTTTGCGTTTTTCAGCACAAATAAAGCGATAAGAAAGATAAGCTGAGTCATCAGAGTTTAAACATTACGTGATCCAGTACCGCTATAGTCAAAATATTGTGTCACACAATCACACTTTTCGTCACGCCGGTTCGTAAAAAAGAAGGATCGCGCTAACATTTATGAAACCTAGGGGTGGGGAGGGTCAGAATGGCCGGTTAAAATGCCCACTGGGCTTTCTTGTTTGCATTACAATGTAATTGGACATGGATGTGAGGCAATTGCGGGCAATTTTGCAGTTTCTGCCCGAAGTTGCCTCACATCCACGTTCAAATGCATTGTAATGTAAATCAGAAAAGTAAACTGTGAAAAGGGCTATTGAGTTTTTCTTTGCCGGAACCAACCAGAAATTGACACTTTTGCTCTGGAAATTGCTGTTAGACTGAAAAGCTCCTCAGGACTACATTTAGCATTACCAAGTGTACACAAGTCTTTCACTTAAATTCTAGCAAGAGCAGAAGAATTAATGGCGGTCAATAGTGGGTTGATATTCAATTCGGAATGTTGTTTGCCATCGCTTCTAAAGCTTCCAATTAAGGTGCCATAATTTTCTAAAAACTGTATATACTTTAGTGAATAGAAACTTTTCAATTCTCATTTCTTTTTCTCTGCAATTCATTTTCCATTCATAACGCTAACGCTAACAGCGTTTGTCAATGGGTCGATATTGAGTTCGAACTGTTTCCTGCCACCACTTCCAAAACTTCCACAAACTGAATACGCAAATACATTAATTTTATACTTTAGTGAAACGCTATTTCTCGTTTCATTTTCCTTCATTTTTGCGTTCAAAATTCTAGCAATAGCATATGAATTAATAACGATCAATAGTGGGTTGATATTCAGTTGTTTGGCACCGCATCGGGAAAATACGTTCACCTGAGTTAAAATCTTTTCGAAACCCTTGGGAAAATACCGCTTGGGTAAGGGAAACTAGTTTACTCTTCCACTGGAAGCCTCAGAAAATGCTGCCATTATTTTGACAATTGGTGGTGTTAGTTTCAATTTTTAAGCTTGCAAACGAGACTGATCACACCAATATAGATTCTGGTCTTCATGCTTGAGTAAGTTTCAAGTTTCAGAATTTGCAGATTTCCTTGTAACTAAAACACCATTTGAGCAATAGGTGTGCAAGGTATGCAGGTAGAGACAATGCTTTGATCTCATTTGAATTTGACTGATTTTCATTTTTCCAACCTTTTGTTTAATTTCACTTTCCAATTTTCCCTTTGTGTTGCTTTTGTATTTGTGTTAACCCTCGGACGTACAACTCACTGTGGTGGAGACGTGACTAAAACGTGCTGACATTGCCTGAAATTGGCACAAAACCACACCGGAAACAAATGAAAAAAGTATGCATTGCACTTGGCAAAGTAAACTACTTTAACACTGAAACTTGTATTCGTATTTTTAGCTCTAAGAAGAGACCGACATATGCCATATAAATCCTTCTATTTCAATGTTGGCTTTCACGAACGTTCACTTTGCGATCTTAGGTGACATATTAAAAAGTGTTCTCGGTGACTCTGCAGGGCTAGCAAAACGGTGATATTAGAATTAGATGTGTTGTTAATTTTTAGCTGTTATTTACCAAGTAATCAAAATGTCATCTCAACATTGGCATGCTGCTGTGTTAGTGGATTTTCTTCAGCTTGCTGCTTAGCAGCAGACGCCTTCTCATTGGGCACCACGCCCATAAGCGAAGAGAAATAGTTTTGTTAGCCGAATCAGGAATCTACCGTGTGCTGGCAAGAGTTTTAATTAACCGCTGATGAATATATCAAGAAAAGAAGGCCCTCACTTGGAAACGCTGAAAGATTTGTCCTGCCTCGGGGAAGGAGGGGGGGGGAGGGTATTCAACTATTTTCCCATATGGGGAGGTTCCGCCTCCCCGATGTCCTAGAATAAGCAATGCCCCCTTTTTATACTAAGAGAAGATCGTCGCGGGATTTTAGTAGCTCGAAAGCTCCAAGCGTTCGTATATTTTTGATGGGTTGATTTCGACAAAATTCACTGAACGTTTTTGTAGTTAGACCTATCTACTACCTCTTTCAGTCGAAGTCGCATTTCGGCGACGCTCTAACATACCAAAACAGCAAATTTACCTTTCTTTTAGTATACTTTAAGGGAAAATAGGTTACCCTTTCAAACGGAGCCTCCCCATTTAGACCACTATAGGGAGTACCCTCCCCTGGGTGTCCTGCATGCTTTTCCTTGTTTTTATTTCTCTCTGCATGGGCTCATTAGGGTTGATACAGCTGTCAAATGAACTCATGACTAAAACCTCCAACTACGTGCACATAAAGGCCACATCAGGTATTTTCGAGATACAGGAAGTTGAGAGCAATAACAATAAGGGAAATGAGTGCTTGAGGAAGCTTGCACTGGCACTGCTTTGGGAGTTGATCGGATATTTGATATGTGCTAAACTATTTCCGATATATAAACCCTTTAATTACCAGTATCAACATGTATGTTCTCATTAACGTTATTAATATTTATCCCATGGTACTTTTTGGGAAAATTGCGTAAGTTTAGGTGATCGTTTCCTTTATTCTAGTGACCTGTAGATGTGATCAAAAAGTAATATTGTAAGGAGAAATTAGATGTTTGTCACTATTGGGACTTAAAGGGTTAAAATTAGCTCAGTAGTGAGGCCAAGAGAACAAAAAAACAGAAAATAATTAACATAACTAATCAGTAATTAAACTTTTTAATGTCTCTTAAGCCTTGCTATTGAGGTAAATTTTAATATGCCGAAACTAGCGCATCGGTCTGTGTTATTTAAGAAGGCTATTTACATTGTGCGCATTGGCGTGAACTGCGTGCAGGGCTTCAGTGCGCTTGTAACATTACTGCGTTTAAATGATGCGCGTTTCCTGTTTCACGTTTTTTTTTTTATTTCAATAGTTCTTTTGCCAGTCTTTACAATTAGTCGGTAAGTGCTTTAATCGGCCATATACTGCAAAAATGTCTTCTATATAGCTTTTTTACACTCATTTTCTCTATGAAAAGGCCCTGGCCACTGCTAATTGTTAAGGTATTATTTGAATACGTTGAGACAAAAGTTCTATGACTTCCACCATTGCCGCAAATTTGCACAGAACTCAAATTATAGAAACAGCCAAGCCTCACTAGAGAGGCCTCACTAAAAATCTTCACCTCAGGTTTTGGATGATTGTGTGATTTAAGTAGCCCAAGAAATACCTCGGAATAAACCGAAAAGGCCCAATCAGCATGTTTTGTTTTTAGTTTCTTTCATGAAATGCGCCGTTCTTCGAAGTGGAATTTATCCCCGGCAATTAGTAGGATACGGTACAGGAGAATCTCATCCCTCCGCAAGAACTTTAACGGGGCCTTCTATCTGTCTCTCACCTTGTACTGTGCAAGAGCCGAGAAGAGTTATCCAAATAAACAAACTTCTCATTATGGCCAGCGTTTTGTACACAGGCGTCACTAGTAGATTCTGCAATAAAAGAATAGAGATCATATCAGTTTTTTTTTTAATAAATGCACTAAGCAATTACCAATTACCAGTATAACCGATCGTGAGTGAGTGCTTTTCCAAAGGAAAAAAATATCACTTTAAAGCTATAGCAGTTCCTATTTCCTTTTATTTGATGAGGATTGCAGTGATCCTCCCGACATACTTTGTTTGTTTGTTTGTTTGTCCGTTTGTTTTTCTCTTATTGTTTTCGCGCGAAAGCAAAATCTGTCTGTGGATAAAAAACTGAGAGAAGCTGACATCAGCTTACTAAAATGTCCTACTTAGTCAGTCAGTTTCATAAATTCAAATTATCATCATTCCTCTCACGCCATCGTACCTTCACTCGTCGTTTTGCTGTTGACAGAATAATAACTTTTTCTCTCCATATTTTGAGCTCAAATGTAAAAGAAACAGTTTTACATAATTTGCAAATGTATCACTCCTATGGACAATCGATACTTGGAAAGAGCTTTTTAATAGCGGTGTCGAGTGGCCTCAGATATAGGACTCTAATCACGAGACTTTGCTCAGCTCTAAGCATGCAAGATCTCCATATTCCGTTTGATTTATTTACTGACTAACGGATTGATTGATTGCGGTCAGAACTTTACCTCTGCCACGATGCTAGAGCTTAAACTTAAAACGTGGCGTGGTGGTTGAACACTCCCCTAAGACTCAATAAAGGTCATGAGAGCTGGCTAGTGTTTTGAAGTTTGTTTGCTGCATCACCTGAGATAATTTTCATAAGATATTTTCACGTTTCTTTATGAAGTGCTATGACCAGAACCTTCAAGAAAATTCAACATTCAAATTCAAATTTAAGGAAATTCAAGAAAAGTAATTGCCTTTCCTGGGATGGAAAATTCAGTATCAGTGGCCAGATTAGTAAAAAGCACTTAATGACTGGCCCCAAGGGAAACCCTAAGTTTTGTTTCCCCGAGACCTCATGAGGTTCGAGAGGAAACAAAATTTGCTATTTCCCTAGCCAGTCATTAAGCGTTTTGCTATACTCACAACTCAAAAAATAGAACTGAAATCATAAAAGTGTGTTATCCTTTACTGAAGCGAAAAAATCACTTGCTTCACGCACCAAGCACAGAAATTTGCCGCGGTTTCAAGGTGCACGACCTGATCACGTAGGAGTCGAAAGTTCAAGTTTTTGTTTCGCTAGGAGGTTAGTAAGTTGTTTTCGCCCTAGCAGGTTAGGCTGTTTTGACATAAGACACATGACACGTTCTCTTCCGTTCGAAAAATTCCTTTGAGTTGTGAGGTATAACAAACAGTAAAAGTGACGGGGTGGGCTACAAACAAGCAAAAAAACGGTTCGTACAGTGGGCATAAAACTTGGCCATAGCTTACAACGTCACTAAGTCTTCAACATATTATTGATGTTTCCATCGAAATAAGTCACGAGACCGACTAACACCCCACTTTCGGTTTTATTTTAAACGTTTGTGCTCACAGGGAAAAACGACGTTTTCTCGACTGTTTGTCATGTAGTCTTACTACTTACCCAAACAACTTATCCAATGTAATCGGAATGACATGGTTGTCAAACTGCCATGGAAATACGTTTAACTGGCATGTATAAAGTTACATTATTAATAGTTTAATGATCACGTGACTTGGACATGCATCCCAATTACATTTAATAATAATAATAAGAAGAAGAAGAAGAAGAAGAAAAAGAAGAAGAAGAAGAAGAAGAAGAAGAAGAAGAAGAAGAAGAAAAAGAAGAAGAAGAAGAAGAAGAAGAAGAAGAAGAAGAACAAGAAGAAGAACAAGAAGAAGAACAAGAAGAAGAACAAGAAGAAGAAGAAGAAGAAGAAGAAGAAAAGTTTTTCCTCGTGTGCAAGGGCTTAAAAGATTACACCGGAAGTAAAGAGTTATATGGGTCACATGAGTGGATGCAATAGGACCATCACTGTCAAGTAAAATTGTCTTGGGTATTCAATTGACATAGCCAAGTTAGAAACGTGCTTAATGCATTGTTTTCCAGATAGACCTCCCCCCACCCCATACTTTTACATTGAACAACAGCTGACCCAGCCCTTGACATAACTGGCATTTACTGCCAGACCATAAAGCAGTGTGGGATTATTTATGCAACAATGAAGGGCATGCTTGGTAGCAGCCTTACTCAGATAATTCACATGACCCGAGAAAAGTTGCCCTCGAAATGCTGCATTCCTGCACTCCTGAGAGTAACAAGATAGCAGTGTTGGACGCTTTTCAAAATGGTGATTCACCACTGCGAGTACTGGTAGCAACAATTGCCTTTGGCATGGGTGTGGACTGTGAGGGTGTATACCGGACTATTCACTTTGGCCCATCCAAGAACATTGAAGCGTACATCCAAGAGACAGGGCGTGCTGGAAGAGATAGTAAAATGAGCAATGCATTTCTCATTTACCAAGGACTGTTTCTCAATCATGTGGACAAGGATATGAAAATTATGTGAAGACCAAATACTGTAGACGGAAAACGCTTCTTTGTAATTTTGATGGAACATTAAGTTTTCCACAACCAATGTACATGTGCTGCGATAACTGTGCTGCCAAGTGCAAATGTGGTGCATTAGATTGTGGAGACCCAACAAAGTTTCCTGGGATCAGTGAGGAAAGAAAGGGGAGAACCCCTGTCAGGACAAGACAAAGCACAACACAACAAAGGAACACCCTATATGAAAAACTACATCATTATCATAAGTCCCTGGTAATGGAGTTGCTGAACAAGACTCACAGTGGACAACTTAAAACACTTGCAAGTCCCAACATTCTTTCGGGGTTTTCTGAAGTTCAGATTGCTCAAATCATGGACAATGCAGACAAGTTGTTCTCTGTTGATGGTGTCTGTTCCTACGTGGAAATATGGACTCTGAGGCATGCATACAACATTTTAGAGATATTAAGTCAAGCGTACGGGGATGTATTCGAAATAGACGAGTACTTAATTGCTGATGACCAAATCCAATATGATTGTGACTACGAACATGATGCCTTAAATGAACAATGGGATGATTTGTTGAATGATGACTCTCTGTTTGAATTGGCCATTGAGAATCTATCTGTTTCACAGCTTGAAGCAAGTACATGTGCTGATGTCTCTTGTGAACTTCATGATAAATCAGGGAATTGTGAAGTGCCTGCTGCTGCCTTGGATGCACTTGAAAATTTCTTAATTTCTGAGTAACTTTTTAAATAAATATTAGCAACAATATTATTAATCCCTGGAGTGAAATACCCTTCACTCCCAGCAACACCAAGGTAGTTAATTTGTTTTAGTATACATCAAAAAGGGTATATTCTGTTCGCACCAAATAGTTATTAAGCGGCCGTCGCCATGGCGACCGCCGGTTTATAAAATGGGCACGGTTTTTCCTGAAAGCAAGTTGGCTTAACAAACGAAGAAAGTGCTGTAAAGCTTGTGGTACGGGTACTCAAGAGCGGTACTGTCTTATAAGACGCATGCGCATATTAGTCTTCTGAATGTTACCTTCCTATGTTTTTGTCTTTTAATTTACAGTATTTAAGATATGAACGGCGAAGGGTTGTTAAGTTTGGAGTTTTTTGTATTTGTCTTGTATAACGCATGCGCAATTGAGTAAAGGAGCTAATGGGATTGAATGCGAAATTGGCTGTCTTGTTTCATTTCTGACAAACAGCTACAAAACCCTCTTATGACTTCCTGAGCCAAGTTGTTGGAAAGCCAGTCAATGTCAGGGATTAAGGGTTGATCAAGGTTTTCCAGTTCAAAAGAATTCAAAGTCAAAATGCGGGACCAAAAATTCCCAGTGATCCACACTTTTAAATGAGGATTAACTGACCAGTGTGCAAAGAAAATCCAGTAGTAACACCTTGCTTCATGGCAGGGAGATATAATAAGGCTTCTGAGAAAAGCTAGTATACACACCCGATGGATAAAATGTTGCTGGGTGCAAAGTTTAAACCAGGAACAATGCGACACAATAGAACTCTGGGAAGACAGAACTGGCAAGCTCGCTACTCAGTTCCATAAATTGATATTCAATACATTTTCATTCCTAAGAAGGTTTTGGAGCCGATGTGGGTGTACTGTGTTAAATAATATTTTTCCACGATGCGTGGGGGAGGAACGCGTGACGAAAACCTAAGAGCGTCTGCGTGGGAGGCTACTTCAACCCATGTTATGAGCGTTACAAATATACTTGCACAATTAGGCTCGGGTATGTATTTGTATAAATGATTTTCGTTGATAATAAATTATCCGCAATTTGTTTACGCGGTTACTCTGGGGCTCTTTCATGTTCGTGGGGGAGAGGGTGGAGGAGAGGCTTATCAAAGGCATACTTATGTGGGTTTGTTGTATTTTCGACAAAGTTGACACAGAAAACCGCTGCTCAAACATACTTTACTAATAGAAAACCGTTACTGCCGTGATCTAAAAAAAGCAGAAACAAAAACAGAAAAACTGTGTCCCACCGTTCCCAAATCTTACATGGTTTATTAGCTCGTGCCCAAAAAACTCAAGCCGAATTTAATATACGTTATAATAAGTAAAACATGTTTTTTGGGGTCAGTTCAGAACTGTATATTAATTTAGTGTTTTAGATACATGAGACACGAGCGCGAACCGCAAAAAATGTTTTCATTCCCCGAGCCAACCTCTCACTCCTTGTGTGCTCTCGTGAAAACCCCGTCTTAAGCGTTGAAGAAGTCTTCTTGAGAAAAAAATGTCAATTAAAGTCGGGTGCTGGGGGTTTCGTTAACATGGTTTTGGCCTTTTTGCCTTGTTCTTGCGATTTTCTCATTTCCGTGAATTATTTCCTATATAAAAACCATTTCGGAAAAAAAAAAGATTCTTTATTTACGTGATCAGTATCCGTTAAATTTCAACGCCTTAGAATACGAGCAGTCTCTCTTTTCGCTCAGGGATAGTCTTGTCAGTCGAGAAAAACGAACAAGCGAGCTGACGAGCGCGAAATCGCCTCCGGCGTTCAAATGTAACTCGCATGTGGAGCCGCTATTTTTAAAAACAATCGGAGTTCTTCTGCCGAAGGCACTACCGTGTAATAGGTTGCCCGTGGAAACTTGATGTTCAAAACAAATATTAGCCAAGAACGCAGTTCGAGGGCTTATATGAAGCTTGAACATCAAACTTCAGAGGGAACTTATCACACATATCAGGGCCTGAAACAGAACGACTTTATTGTTTTTATTGTACAACGCTAAATTTTGAACGAAAATTGCCCAAAACGGGCACTATGCTCTGATAGGAGCCCGCTGAGGAAAGACACCATCACGTCACGTGATCGATTTCAACCAATGACAGCACGCCAAAAGTTAGCGTCGTGCTATAAATATATTTATAATAAAGTTTCGATATAACGCGCGCTCTGATTGGTTGAAACAGCGTGCCTTATCAGAGTACAGATGCACGGAGTCAAGAAGTGGGGAGAAGCACTCGCCTGCGGCTCGTGTTCACCCTACACTTCTTTCGTGCTCTCGTCACTTCCTTGCGTGCCTTATCACAGAACAAAGCACGGTTTTGGCTTTTTTATTTGTTAAATGCTATGCGCTAGTGTCACTAGTGTACTAGAGCCGGCTCAATACTAGGCGGCTTGACACGCACGTCACATTTCAACGCCATGTTTGTGCAGGTGATTTTTGTGCTCGCTCTCTCCCTTGTTCGTATCTCTCGACTATCCCTGAGCGGAAAGAGAGACTGCTCGGTCTACTCTTTCCGCTAAGGACTAGTCCAGCCAAAACAACACGAGAGTGCACGTAAAAATTGCTTGCGGCGGTCGGCGATTTTCGCACAGGCTCCACACAGGTAGCGGCACGTCACGTCACCCTCGTTCCCAGGACTTTTCCCCTTTTTTAACCAAATAAAAATAGAGGAAAAGCCCTGGGAACGAGGTTGGCGTCACATTTCAACGCCAGAGGCGCCGGCTCCCTTGTTCGTTTTCCTCGACTATCCCTGAGCGGAAAAAGAGAGTGCTCGCAGTCTAAGGTGTTGAAATGTGACGGTCATTGATCACGCAGATAAAGAATCTCTTTTTTCAAAAAAAAAAACCATTTAAACAAATACGCGAGCATTCTTGTACAAGCATGTTCGTGGCGCTCATAACATGGGCTGATCATGAATACGCCCTTTTTAATCCATATTGTGCTTTGGGGGCTGAGGATTTTCTCTTGTGGGCAGCCACTTCTGTGGGGATCGAATGCCGCGAGTTATTGCAGCGCCACCTAGTCCCGAACAAATACCGATGTCGTAGGCACGCTGTTATTATTACGTGAGACTCTTCTGTCTCAAAAATGCATGAAATAAATACGCCGATTTAATTTTTAAAAAATGGCCAAATAAAAAAAAAACAGCGCTCTAGGATTTGTAATGCCTAACAGTAAACCCCCTACCTGCGCGAGGGAGTAATAGCTGGGATTCACTGTCCACTGCAATGCCATCGCTGATAAAGTTTTTACAATACACGAGGCGGCTGTAGACATTTTCAGCGACGCGATATCAATGCATGAAAGCTTTTTTCCATCAAAAGGTGATTTTAAAAAGTATTTCTGTAGAACTTTATGCTTACACCTAAGAAAAGTAGTACCTATAATATGCGATTACATCTATTGACTTTGCCCATGTCATGCGTCACGCAATCTTGCACTTGTAACATATTCTGGTACTGTTCCGGAATGCTACTTTTGTCAGTATGTTTGCGGCTAAGTGATGACAAATTTCGGGAAAACAACGCTATCATATGTCCAGCAAGCTACAGCTATTACAGTACTAATCACAACGATTTTTCAACAACAGGTTTTTCTTCAAACCTATTGTTATTCCATGTCCAAATTCCACGTACCAATTGGGTTTCTGTAGTGTGGAAGTTGGGTGAAATTTGCTTTTTTTTTAAATACCTGAAACTAGTTTTCTTCTAACGCCCGAAACATTCTTACTTCAACAGCTTATCCAAAGAAAACTACTGTGTTATAAAGAGATTAAGAGTGTTTATATTATGTTCGTGTTTCATCAACAGACGACGCTGCGTTTTAACGTACGAGCGAGATAAAAATGTGTAATTTTCCGCCAATTTCACTATTGGAAGGTGGCCGATATGCCGTATTTTCAAACTTTGCCCGATTTCGATAAAAATAAAAGGCTGTTGAACCTGTTAATGTTATTTTTGATAATACTTCACTATAGAGGTTTCTTGGACAAAATAAAAAGAAATTAGAAATTTCACGACTGACGCCTGATTCTCGATAATTGCAGACATCGGCTCTTAATCTTAAAGCCTTAAGAAGGAACAAGGACATTGTAATGGCCGTAATTTTACAACCGGACATGGGAAGTGGAGTAGTAATGTTAGATAGAGGAAATTATGACAGAGATCTTTTCAAAATCGTTAACGACCCCTCTAAATTCAAGCCTCTTGAATCTGACCCTACGCTCATCCGTGAAGGGAAATTGCAGTGCTTTCTCAGGGAACTTAAAAATAAAAATTACAGATTCAGAAGTTTTTTCGACACCATTTATCCTTCCGCTAAAATGCACAAACCACGCTGGAGCGCCTAATTCCACCCCTCCTTTTCGTCCTATAGTATCCTCCATAGGCACATAAAATCTGCAACCTGGCCAAAGGTTTAAGTAACCTCCTTCAACCTGATATCCCATCCGATTTCATTGGTACGGACTTCTTCTCCTTTGTTAAGGAAATCAATAATCTGTCAATGCATGGCATCTTTATGTCTTCCTTTGATGTTGGAAGTCTTTTCACCAGTATCTCTTTAAATGAATGTATTGACCTGGCCGTTAAATACATTTCTGAGGGTAATCCTGGGCTTAAGCTTAGCGAAAATGAACTTAAAGGGAACTTTGTAGTTAAAAGTGTGTTTAAATCTAAAGATCCTCCTGGTACCTTTAAGTGCGCGAGCTAACGATACAACACTCGTCCTTTCATTCTCAATGCGGTCAAAATAACGGAACCCAAGCGATCTATTAGGACAGATTTTAGAACAGTTAAACCTCCGCCATCTATTATCATCTTCAACTTTCATTATTTTAGATAAATGTCTGTGGTTGCAATGATGGTTGAAGCTGTGAACATTTTTACTAAGAAAAGAGTGAGGTGTCCATCGGGACACCGTTTTGCTAATCCGAGATGGGATGAAGTGATAAACTCTTTGGTTTTACGCCTAACCGAGTTTTCCTTTACAAGTCCCTTTTATGATTTTTTTTTAGTTACCCGAATACTGTAAACTTTTTTCATGTTTTATTGTTTAGGGATTGCTGACCCAACTGCAATTTTTGTCTCCACTTCACAACAAGATACAAACAATAGTGTTTGAAAACAAGTAATTTTATTTAGGTTAGCAACCTGGGAAAAACCAACCCAACAAAGAGAATTTAGAGACTTACACAATATTTACAATATACAACAACTCCGGATCCTCGCGAACTCAATGATCGAAAAGAATGCGATTCCTATTGAATAAAACTGCCTTTGGTGTACATCCTGCCCACTGGCAAAAAGAAATGCTTTCGGGATATAAAAACACTTCTATAAAAGAAATGCTCTAGACCTACACCCTCAAATAAGCGCAATTAAAGGCTGTCAGTAGGTTAGAAACTAACACCTTTAACGAAAGAAATCAACTTTGACTCTGGAAATTCAGGTTGGACTTGCCCTAGCTTGGCTGCAAACCCAAGTAAGCACACAGGCTTAGTGTGAGTTAGATTAGGGTACTTACAGGTCTAAAGAAACACGTCAGCCAGGTCTAAAGAAACAAGTCAGCTTAGACTCTAGCAATACAAGTCATGCAAGACCTACACTCCTCAACGGTACGGAAGCAACATTCTGGCTGCCGTAAGGCTAGAGAACTTACGCCAGAAAAAATAGTCTAGCTCCAGAGGTGGTCCTCTTTGGCCGGTCGGTCCGGTCCTACTTGCCATTCCATTTCCAAAAATTCTCTTTCCCAGTCCCACTTTACTGAGAAGTAATCGAAATTTCTGTCGAAAAGTAAATGGAACGTTCGGTCCGGTGGAAATTTTGTTTCGATCGAACAATGTCGTTCCTTTTTCCCTTGGCTAGTTCCAATGGTCTCTGGCCGGTCGGTCTGGCATAATGGAAGCACCCCAGGTTTGACTGAACCGAGAACGCCTAGGGCCTAGGCTGCCTTAGCCAGCGATGGTTACGAGATATGGCGTCATAAGGAGCGGGTGGACAAGTCATTTTTGGGTAAAAATTTGTCTTTTTCAACCTTTTTAGGTAAAAAAAGCACAAATTGTACACAAAAAGCAGCAAAGTGTTTAATTGTGTCATATTTTACATGAGTAGCATCCAAAATTTTCAATTTCCGCCGTTTTTTAAATATTTCTAATTTTGGTAAGATCCAAGATGGCTTCCAACATAGCCGCCATGTTGGAGGACGTCACAGGCACCCAGCAGAGCTGCAACCCATAATTTACACCTTTTCTTGTAGAGCACATCAAAGGCAAACTCTATCCGAAATATTGAGACACAGGAAAAACCCGAGGGGGAGAGGGGTTCTATCAACCTCCCCTTGTACCACGGTGGGGGTGTGACTTTGCTTGTACGTCCGAGGGTTAACTTCTAATTTGAAAACTTCGTTGAGTCTTCATTTTTTTCTAAATTTCAAAAAAAAAACCCTCCCTTTTTTCCCCCAGAACATCCCAAAAATCACCAAAAAATTCACAAGACTTTATGTGACATCGATCTACAAACTAATTGAGTCGTTTTGGGATTGCTTGAAACGGTAACGAGATAAATACGGAGAAGCGCTCTAAGTATGCCAAAAATGGCATATAACCTAGCCTGCGTGCAGACGTCTCCTATTTCCTTCCACCCGCGGAAAAGAGACGTCTGCGAAACGGCGTCGCTAATCGTGTTCCAGTATCCTGCTGTTCGGGTTTTAAATTTCGCATAAATTACGATAACAGAGTTTTGTTTTCTGTGCCAGAATCGGTTCCCTCTGATCGGAGGTCGAACAGGACTAAGAGGAGGAATCTGAATTTTTCTCACAGAAGCATTGCGAACGGCTTTCACAGGCGTTGACGTAACCAGCGAACTGAAATCGTTCGATGAACGATCTACCGACTCCTCCAAAAGAATTCGCTTCTCGGGAGAAGCCGAAGTTCCTACGCTGTCCTTTCCTAGTGTCTCGATCTTTTTTTTACTGTAAGCCCTGCCTTGAAAGCTTTGGAACTATAATCGCTAAAACGTTCGTCCTCGATGTTTCTCACGTTGGCGTAAAGACCTCTCCGCTTTCGCAACTTTCCCACGCACGATCTACAAATATATGGCGATGTTTCGTGTACGATGAACTGAAGAGAAAGGATTTCTTCCTGAACTTTAAATTCACTGCGACTTTTCACAAGGTTTCTGTCGTTGTTTTTCATAATAGTCGAGAAACACAACACACAATCGGACATGTTTTTATCAATGGAAAACCCCACTAAATGTAGTGCATACATTATCTCGAGCATTTCCCGACGATATCCAATCAGAGTTGTTTCTAACAGTGGCTATTGTCAAGCAACCAATAAGAGCACTTTCCACGAATTCCTGAAAAACAGCAGGATATTGGAAGACGATTAGCGACGCCGTTTCGCAGACGTCCCTATTCCGCGGGTGGAAGGAAATAGGAGACGTCTGCACGCAGGCTACATATAACCGTGATGCTTCCCGTTAATGGCATTAACATGCCACGTATGCATAAACAAGCAGGCGCCAAAAACTGAGTTAGCGTGTGTTCTTGGAAATCTGAAAACGCTTCGGGCCAATTTCGGGCACGATAACACCGTATCTTCAATACAGAAAAGCTTCTAAGAGTGAAACTTTGGCATTTCTTATCCGCTTAAAGACCTGCTGAAACAACAAGTTTGTAGAATGAGTGGCTCATGTTTTAACAAAATTATGTTTCTTCGAGGCCACAACCTTGTCGGGCCTTTCGAGAAAGGCGCAAATGGGTGCAAAGAGTTTATTGGTTGAACTTAGAGTCCGTCCTTCGTTTTCAGTCTCGCAAAAGGGTTCACTAGAGCGTAGCGAGGTTTATAAATTTGTCGCGCGAGACTGCATGGGGATCGCGCGCGGATCGCTAAAGGGCAGTGAAATCTCGGGTCACCTATATATTTTTCGAAGGTGTCCGCACAGTTGCCAAGCAACGCCCCCAACAAAGTTACAACTTCGTTCCCAGATTGAGGTTGGAGAACGCCACTTGACTTCATTCATTCTGACGCACTTCGGTTGGTTGTCAGGCAACACAACCGGTTAAAACCGGTTACAACCGCTTTTTTCCAGTCCCTTTAAAAAGCATCGCGACCGCCGACAATGGCGCACTCTCATGTTTATTCATTGAGTGCTGACGTGTCAATTCATCGTCTGTGAAAAAATGTTTACTGTTGGTGAAGGAGGGCCACTTTTGGATGCAAATGAGGGGCAAGAACAAAGACAGCAACGCCTGATTCAACAAGTAGCTGGAAATTGTCGCCGAAGGAGATTTACCACCGAAACTCCGCTGGAGCGTGAACGCCGTCTTGAAAATCAGCGCAAGCAACGAAGGCGAAGGAGACAACAAGAAACCACGGAGCAGAGAGAAAATCGCTTGGCCTAGCGAAGACAAAGGCGTCAGCAGGAGACAGAGGAGCAGAGAAACTGGAGATTGGAATATCACAGGCAATATAGACACGGTAGGCATGAATTAGAAACCTTAGAACAAAGACAACTTAGATTAACTTTAGCTAATAGAAATACCACAGCGCGATTAAATAACGAGACTCCGGAACAACGACAGCACCGATTAGAGCAACTTCCAATAGCCCAGACACGTCGATTAAATAAAGAGAATTAGCACGAACGAAATCAGCGGTTAGAAAGGCTTCGGCAAAATGATTTTATTCGACGCAACGAGAGGCGACATGAAATACACGATGACCGAAATACTCGTAATGAATATCTAGCTAACGCATGGAGAACAGCCGATCAGCCTTTACACCAGCAACAATGGGTTCAGAGTGAGATGGCTAAATTTCACGATACTATGAACAGTTTGGTACACCGACAATGTGTCACCTGTAAGGAAACTTGGCCTGCAAAAGAACGTTTCACTCCCCCAATTTTTGAATGCCTTAGGTGTAAGCGAGATAACAGAAATCCTAAATTATAATCTCAAGAAAATGATATGGATCCAGGTACTTTACCAGTAGAACTTCAAGGCTTAACTGATATCGAGGAAATGCTTATTGCTAGAGCTTGCCCAATTATGTGTGTTTATCGTAAACATGGGGGGCAACGAGGTTATAAGGGACATGTTTTAAACCTTCCCCAAGACATTCAAGGCTTCCTCAGTAGACTTCCACCAAATGTTGCACAGCTACCTTACCTAATAATTCGAAGGCATATGGAACTGACAACACACACAGGGACTGTAGGGTTAGAAGACAGAAAGTACTTCAGGCAATAACATGGCTTAAGGACAACAATCTTTTTTATGCTGATATCGTAATTGACTATGATGCACTTGCGTGCTTGCCTGAGGATGGCATTCCCCAAGATCTTCCAGCAGTAGAGGATCCACAGTCAAATGAAGCACAAGAGACTTCTCAAGAACATGAAGAAGAAGAAATCCCTCAGCAGAGTCATTCCTTCATTCCACTTCCTCAAGGTCAGCAGTCTGAACAGGAGGCAATTAAGGCATTAATTAATGGTGTAGATCCACTGGACTGGCCATCAAATGATGGTGATCCAATAAATGAATTTCGCACAGAGGGCTTGGCATCAATGACATTTCCAACACTATTTCCTTATGGAAAAGGAGATCCAACCAAGCGCACACGCCTTCGTGAAGTTTCATTAACAGAAGGTTTCAAACACCTCATAAAGTATGCAGAACTTTCAACCAATGGAACCTTTACCTGGCGATTTGCACCACATCCTCGATTTCCATATTGGGCATTAAACATGAAACAACGCCATCAGTTGTTGTCGCAAGCTCGCATCTATCTCACGCAGAACCCAGAAGATGCTAACTTAACAACAGAGGAACTTCGAGAAATGGTAGGACAGATGTCAGCCAACCAGCTCATGAATCGTGTCCAACGTTATGTTGTTAAGATACAAGGCACGAAGCAGTACTGGTATCAACGTTACCAGGAACTTAAGGCGCTCATAACACAGAAAGGGGCTCCCACTTTCTTCTTTACTTTTAGCGCTGCTGATAACTACTGGCCAGATTTACACCAGCTTCTCAAGAACCAAACAATGCCACTCCTTCTATTCGCATTAGGGCTGTCATTGATCATCCTCATCTTACAGATTCTTACTTCGTTACAAGATTGCATGAATTATCCTCTTGTTGGCTGGATCAGGTAATGAATGCTGAATGGAAATGGGTGCGCTTCGAGTGGCAAGCACGGGGCAGTATTCATGCACATGGGTGTGCAAAGCTTTCCAACGACCCAGGCCTTTGCAACCTTGTCAAGACATCTGCCCAGGGATGGAAGCTAGAGCAAATTTTACGTCTACAAGAGCAACAACCAACTTATCATCAGATGGCTAACGATTTCCAAGCCCCAATTGAAGCAGGACATGAAAACGTGGATAGTGATTATCAAGCCCTAGTCAATTCCGTGCAACGCCATACAAAGTGTAGCACAGCTTACTGTATTAAAATTAAACCTGGACAGCAGCCCACATGCCGCTTTAATTTTCCAAAAGATTGTCAGGAAGAAACTTCAATCAACTTTGAGCTGATAAGGAAAGCTGGTAGTGATGACCGTGAAATGGCAATAGAAGAAATTACCCAAGCTAGAGTTAAAGCAACACTAATCACAAAGCGAAATGATGACCGCATTTACTCCCACAACGGTGTTATGGTACAACACTGGAGAGCCAGTGTTGATCTTCAAGCCATTATTGACACTGACCAGTGCATCCGTTACATGGCAAAGTATGCAGCGAAAGGTGAACCAAGATCACAGTCATCATCTGAAATACTTAGTGTTCGCGTAAACAGACTTAATGATACAGACATGGCTTTATCTGCACTGCGGAGAGCAATAATTCAAGTTGTGGGTGAACGTGACATAGGATCCCAAGAAACTGCACACCTGCTTCTTGGAAAACCATTGTATTCTTCTACATTCTCTTTTCTTTGTGTGTCACTGGATGGAAGTCGCAGGGTTCGCACAGGACAAGATGATAATGATAACCAAGGAGATGAAGCATTAGATCCTTCAGTACTTGATCATTATGCTGTTCGGGCTAACTGGCAAGAAAACATCCCTCACATTCTTACTCTTAACCTTGTTCAGTTTGCGTCCGCTTACTATGTCATAAAGGGAGAGCTCAAACACCGTAAACGAGAAGTAGTTATCAGGACTTTTCCGAATTTCTTACCAAATCCATCAGGGAAAAGTTACGGTAAGTATTGCAAGTATGCGCTCATTAAATACAAGCCGTGGTCTGGAGCAGTAAATACTGCTTGGGGTGGTCTTCAAGACTGTGATGAAAATCACATTCAGTGCTATCATGCATTTCTTGCCTCTGAAACTGCTGCAGATTACATTCCCATGTTGGCACAAGAGCTAGAACAAGTACAGCAATACAATGAAGATGAACAGGAAGAAGATGGTGATGATGATGATGACGATAACGATGAAGTACCAATCCGTAATGAAGTACCAGTTCTTAATCATAATAATGCAGACTTACAAGGAGCAGCATTGCAACGCTTACAACTTCGCTTTTCTGGAAAGCATTACCTTATTACCGATGAAATGTCTATGCTCGGACAGCGCACACTGGCTTGGGTCGATAAGCGTCTAAGACAGGCAACAGGAAAACTTCATGAACCCCTTGGGGGAATTTCGGTGATAATTCTTGGAGATTTTGCTCAACTGCCACCTGTTGGACACAGGCCAGTTTATGCTACCCCATCCAGTTCTTTACTGGCACAGCATGGTCATTCAATTTATACCCTTTTCCAAACAGTTGTTATGCTGGCAGAAAACATTCGACAGGCTGGAACCAATCCCCAGGCAGAAGAATTCCGAGGAATTCTGCGCCGCTTGCGAGATGGTCAAAGCACTCAGGATGACTGGATTAAACTCTGTGAGAGAACACCACAACATGTCAACATGAGTGACTTCACAGAAGCAGCGCGATTTTTTGACAAGCAAAGTGTTGCAAAGTACAACTTTGAAAAACTCACCAAACTTGCCACACCAATCGCTCGCATATCAGCTGTTCATTCAGGCAGAAATGCAAAGGCAGCCACATCTGATGATGCTGGTGGCCTTGATTCAGTAATATTTCTTGCACGAGGAGCTGCAGTAATGCTAACATGTAACCTTTGGCAGGAAGTTGGGCTGTGCAATGGTGCCACCGGTGTTGTTCAAGATCTGATCTTCCATCCTGATCACCCTCCCCTTGCCAACCCATTGCAACACTTGTACAGTTCCCACACTACACAGGCCCAGCCTTTCTGCAAACAGACTGTCATACTGTCCCCATACCACCACACTTATTTGAATGGGAAAGTGATGGACAGCGATTGTCTAGACAGCAACTGCCGCTGACTTCGGTTACGATATGCAATAACAATTCATAAGTCGCAAGGGCAAACACTAGCTCAAGTATTTGTTGACTTAGGAAAGGCGGAAAGAGCTGCAGGTTGTAGTTATGTTGCTCTTTCTAGAGTGCGCTCCTTACAGAATGTAGTGCTCCAACCAATGGCCTTTCAAAGATTACAATTGATAGGGAAAAGCAAGCAAATACAGGAAAGGCTCAGAGAAGAAGAACGATTAAGAAATATAGCTCAAATCACAGCACTTCAATATCAGCAAGATCTTTAATAGACTATTCATTTTAAACAATTTACATTCCAAGGCAACTATTTACATCTCTCATGCGCCAAGCCACATTCTTCAATCCTCCTTTTGCAAGGTAAGTAAAGTATGTGTAATAACCACAGTAATTTGCAGAAAAAGTAAAACAGATTTTAGTCAGTATTTAGCCAATGATAGAAAAATACACAAAATGAAATATAATAAATTACCTTCCTGATAAGGTAAGTAGAGCCTGTTCTCAAAGTACGTTGATGTTTATGCACATTTAGGCTTATACAAATGACATGGAAAGGAGCTAGAAACCCAAAAATCTCCAGCACAAATGGCTGTACAAAATGCAACCCTCTCAAAAATATTCTCCGAACAATGATAAAAATGCAGTGAGCTGGACACTTCACCATGACATTTGTATCCAGGTACCCATTCAGCTCATACACTTCTGTATGTTAATGGTGACTAAACAATTGAAGGGCTGAGAGCATAACCGTCTTATGCCGAACTGTAGGCAGTATTATTGTTTTCCTCTAAACAACATCAATTTTTTCATGGGGCCTTCAGTTCATTCCAAGAACACTGCCTTTAAAGTCATTTGAAGGTCCCATGCACAAAATTAAAACCGGCTAAAATTCGACATAAAGACGGTTATGCTCTGAGCCCTTCAGTTATACCATAATCTTTACTCTCGATGCCAGCGATTGGCACCAGGGTTCAATTCTCCATAACAATGCATATTATCAATGAGCATTAAAAAAATAGTTTGAGTTCAGGACATTTCTTGTAAAATAGTTGAAAGAAATACTTCCTAGGGATCAGTAAGAACAAATATTTTATATTTTCGGTTTTGAATATTTCCCCTGTGAAAAGTTCAAAGAACTAATATTTACATGAATTAATAGGGAGATTTCTGTAAACAGTTTATAAAGACATTTTATTAGCAGCAATAACCACTCTTAGCAATTACCAGATAATTTGTAGTAGGCATAGCTACAAACATGTATGTTTTGGATGTGAAAGAACAAAATTACTGTTTCACATTAATAAATAATGTTAATAATTTCATACCACCTACAGTGATCAGCATCACAATTCTCCCAGAAATATCAATGCACAAGTGAGCACATAGATCATGGGAATCGAGAACCTGATCACCTTCAGCATAAGTTGTCTATGTGAAAGTTTACTCAGATTCACCTCGTAATGGCTATGAGAGCTGTATTGACGCAGTAGGGGGTATCTACATGTACATATTGATTTTGGGGTCTTTAAAGTGGTCATTCACCTTTTTCTCCAATTACATACTCTTATGTTTGTTACCAACTAACCCTTTGAGTCCCATTGTAAACCTACAAATTCTTGTTATTGATTTCAATACATTTCTTTTAGTTCTAGTGTAGGGAATCTCTCTCCACCTTATACTAACTATTCATGTTTGGTGGTCAATTCCTTAATTCTCCTGACTTCTATCCTCAATAATGGAGAGAAAAGTGATGCTGACCTCTGTTGCTTCAAGGGTTAATGCAAAGGGTATTATTTTATGGCACTGCTAGTATTTACTATTATGGTACATCAGGATAAAACTCTGTGCTTTGCTTGCGATTATTCTGTATTATTCTCATTGCTATTTTGGAGTAAAATAAATTGTTTTTTTAAATGCAACTGTACCTACATTGAGTTGTTAATTTTTTGGACGGCCTCACTCTTCAGCATTAGAAGGCTCCTGCTATCTCAGCTATTCAAGGGAAAGAGTGAATTGTTTCAACAGTTATTAACACTTCTCAATACCCAGTTAAGCGATAGGACTCACAAGGTTCAACACTGGAATTTGAGACAGCAGGAGTCAACTTCATTTCTGATAAACTTTCTCTTACCCAACAAAAATAAACAGAAACACCAGTGCTATTGTCCTGGACAACAGACATGTCCACAATATTATACTTCCTCTTTGTGAACTATTTTCCTTCTGTCATAATAATAAAGAGAGGTGTGGGAGGGAGAGGGGCTGAGGGTGTTTTCGTACCGAGCCCCCAGCAGTTACTGCAATACTCGTACCCAGTTTCTATGTATTTCATTTTAGGACGACGGTCGATCGCATACAAGTTAAAATATAAGCGATTGGGAACGAGAATTTCGAAACTCACAATTTAGGGACCATTGTGGCGACACCCACCCCACTTCCCACAAAACACCTTGCTTTCCTTCCAGATTTTTTAGTTCAACGAGAAATACGATCTCTACCCCACCCAAGGTACACCCTTGTCCGAGCTTCGCGAGGTTCTGCGAGTCACGTATTTCTAGTATTAATAGTGAGCAGATAGAGCGGAAGATGAGTTGCGAGGCAGAAATTCAACAAGGAAGTTTCTGGTCTCCCGGAAAATGGGAACTTTAACAATTTTTGTGCAGTACATACCGGGTTCATCGTACATTGAAAATTGAAAACGTTTTTTAATCAGAAAGTGAAGAAAAGTGGCCTTCCTTAAGCTTAATATTTAATATCAGTGTTCTTTTTCAGCTATCTTCATTCTTGACTCAAAACGTAATCATAGGCTTGCCTCATGTGGCATTCAAGCCGGGCCTCCATCTTTCCAGATGATCCAATATTTGCACATTCAAGTTAACAATGATGTTCTTTTTCACTCCAAAGTCATTTTGTGAGATCGCAAGTGTCTTCTAAATGCCTTGAAGTCTGTATACCCTTTGTCACATACATGGCACGAATAGGTTCTTTCTCCAGTATGCACACAAATGTGCAGCTTCATTTTATGGTAGCTGGATAATACCTCCCCACAAACCCAACACTCGTGCCTTTCTGCTTTGTCTTTTGTATGCATACGGCGTTCATGCCTTCTACGATTCCTGTTGTCTTTAAATGTCTCATCACAGTAACCACACTTCCAAAGCTTCCGCTGTTTAGGCAGCTGAACCTGTTCGTGTTTACTAAGAGAAGAATTAACAGAAAAACTCTTTTCACACTGGTCGCATTTATAATGCTTCGTGTGTGTACGCTCAGGCCTTCCAAAATTTGAGTTCAGTGTGAATGTTTTGTCACAGTAACCGCACTTCCAAAGCTTTAGCTTTCCTGCTAGAGACTCCTGGACCGTCAGCTCTTTAGGGAAGTGAACACAGTATTTGTGTTTTGTAAGAGAAGAACTAAGACGAAAACGCTTTTCACACTCATCACATTTATAAGGCTTCTCGCCAGTGTGAATTCTCTGATGTATGTGAAAATCTGAGACACGCGCAAAGCATTTTCCACAATCATTGCACTTAAATGGCTTCTCCTGGTATTCAGCATGCGTTTGCAAATGTCCAGTAAGTGTTGAGCTTTGCGCGAAGCATTTTCCACAGTGTTTACATTTGTAAGGTTTTTCTCCTGTGTGAACTCTTTGATGAACTCTGCAAGTTGTCGAACTACAGAAAACTTTAGCACAGTCTTTGCAGCTGTAAGAGCTCTTACCTACTGTATTATGAATGTTCTTGTGCCTGTCAAGAGCTGATTCCTGCGTGTATTTTTGTCACAAAGGTTGCAGCTGAACTACAAATCAATTTTTGTTTCTTGATAGCAAAATATTTTATTTGGATCTGCAAACTTAAAGAATGCACTCCAAAATTGGACGATTTTTTATCGTACTTACGTCGCTTTTTCAAAATAGAAAACGACGGTAGAACAGTTGCAAAGAAATGGGAACCTCTTCTACCAATCTTGCAATGACAGACCTGACCCCCAAGAATCAATTCACAAACCTAACAAAACCTCTTGGTCCTTTCAACCCGGTAGCACTTTTGCACTATAGCATTACAGAAATGTATTAATGTTTTTTATTTTTTATTAATCTTTTCGCTTCCTTTCATTTCGCTTCTTGTGCTGATTAGCTAATTAGTGGTTTTTTCCTGTTAAATAAAGCATTGTTAAAAAAGTAGTGTATTGTAAATAATTTCTTGGAAGGGATTTATTGTAAGTAATGTAACGTGTATTGAAAGTAAGAGTAAGTTATTGTAAGTAATGTATTCTGAGTACTGTGACGTGTATTGTAAGTAAGTTACTGCAAGTAATGTATTGCAAGTACTGTAACGTGTATTGTAAGTTAAGTGACTGTAAAAAAAATATAATTAAAAAAAACAAATAAAAAAACAAAAAATTGAAAAAAAAAGGCTGCAGCTGAACTGCTTCACATCGGAATGTATCGGCAAATGAACTTTGAGCTGAGTCTTCGTACAGAAACTCTTTTCACACTGACTACATTTAAACGGCTTTTCCTTGTTGAGGGTTCCTCTACACTGATGACTCTGAAGTAATGACAATACAATGAAGCTTTTTTCACAATCGGAACATTTGAACTTGTTTACAGTTTTGTGTTTTTGAATATGTTCTTTTCTGGATGGCAAGTCCATAAAACCTTCGGCACAAATCGAACACTCGTAGGGAAACTTGTTTGTTGAATGAGAAAGAAAGTGTTTCCGGAGTAGAATTGCAGTTTCAAAACACTTGTCACAATGACTGCATTGGTATCCACTCGCCTGAGAAACTACAGTGTCGGTTGTAGAATTGCTATCTCTTCCTGAGATTTGCTCCATAATAACGGCTGTAGAAGGGAAACAACTATAATCGACTAGAGTCATGTCAGCACGGAGTGAGTTGCTACCAGCTGTAAACAGGTGCTTTTAATTTTGAATAAAACGGGAATGATGGTTGTAGCGACACCAATTCATGCGATCAGTTATAACAATTCGCTGATGCTTTAAAGAAAAAGGTTTTTGGATTTTTTTCACGTCGTTAGTACCAGTGCCCAGTTATTCTGACGTTCAGAGAATTCGTTTTCGTAAAGCACACGGCAGCTGAGTTGTTGTTGCTGTCGCTTGGAAGAAGCTGGATTGTCCAAGTGTGACCTCAACAGCTTCCAAAGCTCAAAAGAACAACGGGATTCTGAAAAAGGTAAATATATTGATTATTATTAGACCATAAACCACAACGATGTTTTAAGCAATAGATAAAGTGAAGAGTGTTTTCACCTCAAAAATAAGGAACAGCAAAAGAACAATGACAGATCTTCACCACGTCTTCAATCAGCTGTTAAGCATATCGCTTCGCTTTGTTTACATCTCGCACTAATTAGAAATGGCGAAGAAAATTTTGATCTCACCACGTCCAGGTCGTAGCAGTTTTAACTTATTAGTTTAGGCTGTCGTAATACTTTGCTCAGTAGAACTTACGGGAAAGTACGCTTGCGCACTATAGCGTATAGCATACTTTCGTTCGGCCAGGTAAACAATGTCAAATTATTTCTCATGTCACTTTTTCTAAATCGCTCTCAAAGTATCTGGCTAAAACAAAGTAAAGATAGCAACATAAAAATTGCAAAAAAAAAAAGTTTCTATCGATTGAAAGTTGACATTTTTGGCCTAAACGTAACAGAAGACAGTGGTTAGAAAGAAAGGTAAATATATAATACAACGTATTAGCTTATTCAAGTGCCGTCGACTTTTCCCATAAATTACAAGTAGGACGTGATGCAAACCTTGGAGAGAGAACTAAAATTTCAAGCCATGTTGCAACTATCACCATCAACAATAGATTATTTATCGTAGCCAACAGGTGTGAATTAAAAGTTTCCCTTTCATTAGTTGCGTACTTTCATTAGCTGCGTACGTAGCGTACTTTCCCGTAACTTCTGCTGCGCAATGCATTACGACGGCCTAGAAGGCAGTTATTTCAATAAAAATTAAATGGTACGAATTCAGTAAGAAATAACACAAAAATGATTTTAAAAAGGTAGAAAGTCATTTCTAGAACAAAATACCGTCAAACGACAGACCTTAAGGACCTTGAGGTCAAGAACCAATATGAGCATGGCGAACAATTTCATACAGTCAGTGGCTCGATATGTGGGCTCACACAGTTTTCATATTCGCTTAAGTGAATTAGTGAAAAACCGTAAAATCTACTATTAAGCGACACAATTTTGGTCTCTAACACACATTCAAATAAAAGTTAAAAAGAATAAAAAAGAAGAAAAACTCATGTTTTCTTGTTATTTAAGCATTGCGCAATCAACAGCCATATTGCCACACCACTTTGTCACGCGAAGTCACACTGTCAGAGAAAATCCAGCCCGAAACTTCTATTCAAGCTTGTACAGCGGACCTCTAAGTGAAATTTAAAGTTGTCATGTAAGCTGAATATAAATCGAACATTTTCAATATGGCAGCAGATGTTGAGTTCGGTGAAAAGGTTATAAATCTTTCATTTTGGTCGGCATTTCCAGATGTCACGGGCTTAGGAAATCATAAGTGTTTTTTCCCGTTTTTCAGTCGTGGTGGGAACAGCGGTGAATGGTTTGTGGGTCATATTTTTGCCTTCGAAACTTACTTTGGTGTGTGGATAGCTGATTAAGATTTCTGTGACTCGACCTTGGAACCGCTTTTCAGTGCAACCGACTATTTTGCCGTGGGACCTCATCACTTATTGTTGAAGACAGTATGGCGGATCGAATGAAGTATGCATGAAAATTTCAAAACCTGGAAGAACAGTGAAATCGTCGGCAAACTGTACGCAACATAGCTCGAAGACAACCTCATAGATGTCTATTTCAAATAAGATTTCTGCGCTTATGAAATATTATAGTCTTACGGAGGGACAGAACAAAATTCAACAAGGTAAGCCTAATTTTCACTGTTTTCTCTGTAATTTGAATACGATGCGTGATAAAATCTGTCCCAGAAATGACGAGACAATCGCATGCGCGGGGGCCATGATGTATGAAATTGTTCGCCATGAGTGAATTGATCTACCGTACACATACTCATTCTAATCAGTTTTAAACTTATCTTTAGGCAAAGATTCACTTCTAGCAACAGATAAAGAGACAATTATTGCAGAACATTTTACCCGGCCACATATTTACATATCTCTCAATGCTTTGCAGAACGAGACATACAAAAACTTTTGAAATGGTCCTTTTTAGGGGGATTAGCAAAGACCACGATAAGACCACTCGAATCTCTTATCAAACTTAACTCTGAGTGCAGCTGAGGGTGGCTTCAAAGTGAACAAAGGACTCTGCTTTTCTTCTTTTATTTTGATCAGGCGAGAACTGTCAATTTGATGTCAACTGCATGTTAACCGTTAATGTAGGCTAATGTAATGCCTTGCGCAGGAGATCTATTACCAAAGTACGCTTATGCATGGGAACTATTACAGCATGTTTTCCCTCGACGTGGTAAACAGTGTCGAAATCTTTTTTCCTGTTTAATAGACTTTCTAGATCGTTCCCAAAGTATCTGGTCAACTTCCATGAAGTAAAAAGAGCAAGATAAAAATTACAAAGGACAGTTCCATCGATTCACATTATTGTTGTTTCTTACCTAAACATAACTGAAAATACAGATTAAAGCTTGTTACGTAACAGTGTTGCTTAAAAAGTTAATTTTAGAACACAACTTCTTGTCGCTTTTAGACTTACTCAAGGTTCCGCCTTGATTGACAAGTTAATTAACATTTAAATGTACACTTCACGAACACTGCAAACAACAGGTTATTAATCTTGCACAACACTTGAGAATTAAAAGCCTCCCTTTAAAAACAAACTGGCTGAAAAGCAATTACTACAAGAAATATTAAATGGTTAGAATTCCGCAGGAAACACAAAGAAATTACGCTTAAAATGATGGAAGTAGGGTAGAAAAGTCATTTCCAGACAAACAATCACGCACGTCAAATTTTAAGTTCAAAACCAAAACAAAAACTGTGTACTTTTAGGATTGAGCCATTAGCAACGGACGAACAAACACCGCGAAACATCTGTTTCTCGCCAAAATCATACCAAGGAATAAATATCAGTCAAAAACTCAATCAACGTACAACTAAAAACGAACTATTGGAAAAGTTGCGATTTTACCTTAAACTCTACAATATTTCAGTTCGAACTTGCACAATCACACGTATTACATAACACAAAAAATCTTGAAACCACAATACATACGATGGCAGCTGGTGATGTAACACCTTTATAGTTGTCGGGAACATAAATAAACATGAATTTCCAGAATTTAATATGCAAAAATTGCTCTGAAAAAGCTCTTTACTTTTCCTTACTTTAAGCGTTTATCAAAAGAGAGGAACAATTACAATGAAAAATATTGTTTCCTGCTAAGGAAACATGGCTTTAAAAGTATTTTAAAAATATTTTCCTGACTCAGAGCGCAATAAAAAGTTTTAGACTGTTAAAATGCAATATTTCGTTAGGACCAACCGAACTTCATCAGCCACAAAAAAAAAATGTGCCATATTCAATTTGACAAAGAATATGTTGGCGAAACTTCTCGGTTACTAGAAACGGCTAGAATTAAGGAACATCTTTCTAGGAATTCCAACCTCGTCCCCAGGGTCTTCTCGCTTTTCAAAATGGCGGCGGCTCGGGAGAAGACCCTGGCACACAGCAGATCACGTGTCTCCAACGAGGATGGAGATATATTCAAAATAGCGGCTACGGCCAAAAGGGTGAGAAGAACTGGGTACGAGATGTTAAGGTGAAAATAGACAAAATCGCGGAACTATGAACAATGAGATATGAGATACAGTGGTCATTTTGGTGTCCGCCATCTTGGACCTGCCATCTTGGATCTGCCATCTTGAGTTTCTTTAAATTCATCTGCTTCATTTAATAAACAAGAAAATGAAGCCAGTTGATTGTGAAAAGTTTATTTAATTAGTTAACAATGTCATACACTTGAAATTTTTGGCGAAAAGCGAATTTATAGCGAGAAATCACTTTTTCTACAAGTTAAATCCGCCATCTTGGATTTTCACGTTTTACATTTCACGTTTTTCTCAAAATAGCACTAAATTCCTTTTTTCAGTGAGCGATTATTCCTAAATGATAAACTGTTGCTACAGTTAATGTAAAAGTACAAATTCGATTAGAAAACATTAAGGAGCAGCGATTAAAGCGAGAATCGTGATTTTTTAAACACATGGCTGTCACAGAGCGGTTGCCATGGCAGCGTCAAGTTTGTTGGACACAAGACACTCATACCAAAATGTTCCCAGTTAATTCTTAGGAAAAGTCACAAAGTTTAGTGGTACTAGCATAAACGGTTACGAAATTACATAACTTCAAAGTTGAGGCGGGCCTCGAAATCCCCTCCCCCGGTCTGAATAAGGTTAATGGTTGACAAATAATCACTAAACTATTCATATGATTAAGATGAAAAGCTTGATTTAGTTGAACAGATTTTTCACGACTAAAGAAGAAACGTTTACTTTATTTATTTCATGAGAAGATACAATAAAACTTTTTAAAAAGGAAACTTATCTCTATTAAGGAAAGTCGTGTCAAAACTGTAGCGGGGATGTCTCGACCATTAAAAGCAATAGAAAGACACGTCATTTCAGAACTCACACAAATGAGAACATTTCCTCACAAAGTGATCTTTTTATATAAGAATTTCCTTCAATTCAAAATATGTAAAATGAGATAGCATTTGGTATAGAATTGAGCCCTGCCACTGACTGAACTTAAAACTTTCAAGTTTTAAGTTAAAGCGACTTGTTTTAAGTTTCTAAAAACCTTAAAAGGTTTTTACGGGATTCAGGTATATCGTAAAATTAGCAATAAGCTTTTCCTTATCTTTAACTGTCGTTGTTTAGCAGAACTATTTAGAATCCATAAAAATTAAATAAATTAACTTTTAATGAAACCTAAAATACCTGCAATTCGTCCTGTGACACAATTAAGAATGTAACAAACTTAACAGAATCAGTAATTAACTAATTTTAAATATTTCTAACGAAATGCGGCTCTAAAAGGAAACAAGTAAGGCGGTACCATGTGACCCTCATTTGCTGAGTGCAGTTTAGTCTTCCTTCGTTACGTGGATTTAATCTTCGTCTGTGGTCTTCCTCTTGTATGTACGCTGAGAAATGTAATTTAATTTGTCTTGGCCATTGGTCTTCGGACACTTTGCTCAAATCGCGTCCCGTTAGCGTCATTTGCAAAATACTCTTGCCTCGCCCCCTCCCCCCTGTACAATGTTGAAGTTTGGTTGTTGAAGCTGATGACTGACCATCAAAATTGTTTGGGAAGGTGGAGAGGGGGGCACATATAGTCATAAAACTTGTGAAAGACTTCCAATTACTGTGGAGGTTACATTTTCTTACTTCCCAAGGTCTAATGGCCAGGATTGCAGATAACACCTTTCCAAATATCACAATGAACTTCAGCCCATAATCCACAGCTACAGTTCTAGCCTGTGAGAGCAGACGCCTTTCCCTGGCTTTGCTTTCATTTCCCGGCGTCTGCTCTCGCAGGCTACTACGGTTCGTAACTGCTACATGATGTCAATTTCACGGAGTGCAATTTTTGTTCTTCTCTTGTTACTTTTCTTTCCTTTTTTCGATTTCTTATGTCTCTCTTAGACGTTGGACGTTTACAGCGGTTTTCTCTAACACGCACCCTTCAAGGATTTTTTCCCAAAGACCAAATGGGTTTTTGGTGGATGACAATCATCGGTTTCTATGACAATTCAAGAAGGCGAGCTGAATGAAAAACAATTTGGCATTAAGTTAAGCGCTGAGTGAAACAATGAAAAAATCTTGCGCGTGAAGTATTAACCACGCTTTGACGATTTTGTGTATTTCTAACCGACAGCAAAATATGGTAGACTTTGAATTGTTACTTGAAAAGAACCAAAACAAATCGCTAGGCAAAGGATCAATAATGGCTCCACAACTGCATTCAAAACACCTGAAAATACGTAGTGCAAACTTGTTTTAGCGGAAGAGTTAGTAAACTTCAGAAGCAAATTTGTATAAAACTGACCTTTATTCTATTCGAAAAAGTGCTTAAATCTACTGAATTACTTCTCCGGGTTCGCGGTCGATCAGCAAACGTCTGATTCTTGCCGTTCAAAAATTTGCGCTGTTAGACCAACACAAATAATCTCTTCTTTTTTTTTGCAGTTTGTTTCTGAGAAGTTCAGTCAATTTAAAAGTCAAAATTTGCAGAACACCAATTGTGTCCTCAATGAATATTTCCAGAATTGCTTTAGTTCTTTTACAAAAATTTTAAGAACCGGAGGGCGCAACAGATCAAAATCAGTTTATCCAAGGCCCCAGACAGGATTGCGTTACATGTGACAATCAGCAAGAGCCAATCAGCGCGCGAGAATTCGAAAAAAATTTCATAAAAACAGATAATTAACATCCACTAAAAACACATGTGTCCGTTGGGAAAAAATTCCTTGAAGGGCGCTTGTTAGAAAAAACTGCTGTAAAGTATCGTTTTAATAACTCTATAGGAGCCTTAATCGTTTGAGCGTAAGTCTATGAATGCGAAAATTGTAATGGTGATTCTCTCTCTCTCTCTCTCTCTCTCTCTCTCTCTCTCTTTTTGTTTCAGTCAGAGGTGTATTTATGGGACCTAAAATGTTTTCTGAAGCCCTTAAAGCTTATATATATCCTTTGTCGCACACAGGACACGAATGTGGTCTTTCTCCAGTATGTACACATACGTGCCGTCTCATCTTTTGGTAGCTAGGCAACACCTTCCCACAAACCCAACATTCATATCCTTCACTGTTATGAACTTCACGATGTAACGTCAGATGTTCTTTTCGAGAAAAGCACTTGTCATAGTCCGTACACCTGTAAGGCTTCGTGTGTGTACGCTGATGCCTTCAGAAGTTTGAGTTCACTGTGAATGTTTTGTCACAGTGACCACACTTCCAGAGCTTTAGCTTTCCTGCTAGACACTCCTGGACCGTCGCTCTTCAGAAAGGTGAATCTGTTTGTGTTTAGTAAGAGAAGAACTAAGACGAAAGCGCTTTTCACACTCATTACATTTATAAGGGCTTCTCGCCAGTGTGAATTCTCTGATGTATGTGAAAGTCTCCGACGCGCGTAAAGCATTTTCCACAATTGTTGCACTTGAATGGTTTCTCCTGGTATTCAGCATGTGTTCTCAAATGTCCAATAAGTGTTGAGGCTTGCGCGAAGAGTTTTCCACAGTGTTTACATTTATAAGGTTTCTCTCCAGTGTGAACTCTTTGATGAACTCTGAGAGTTGTCGCATCAGAGAAAACTTTAGCACAGGCTTTGCAGCTGTAAGAGCTCTTACTATCACCCTTTTGTAGTGCTGTGTAATGAACTTTCTTGTGTCTGTAGAGCTGATCTCTGCAAGTATTTTTTGTCGCAAAGATCGCAGCTGAACTGCTTCACATCAGAATGTATCAGCAAGTGAGCTTTGAGCTGAGTCTTCTTGCGGAAACTCTTTTCGCACTGACTGCATTTAAAAGGTTTTGGCTTAGTGAGGGATCCTCGACACTGATGACTCTGAAGTAATGACAAAACAATCAAGCTTTCTTCACAATCGGAACATTTGAACTTGTTTTCAGCTTTGTGTTCTTGAATATGTTCTTTTCTGGATGGCAAGTCCATAAAACCTTTGGCACAAATCGAACACTTGCAGGGAAACTCGTCAGTTGGATGAGAAAGAAAGTGTTTCCGGAGTAGTGTTGCGTTTCAAAACACTTGTCACACTGACTGCATTGGTATCCACTCGCCTGGGACACCACAGCGTCGGTTTGAGAATTGCTTCCTCTTCTTGAGGTTTGTTCCATTATAATGGCTGTAGAAGTAAACCGATTATAATCGACCAGAGTCGTGTCAGACGGGAGCAAGTTGTTGCAGCAGGCCTTGCAGTGATGTTAACTATGTGAATTGTTAGCACTTGACCATTGAAAAAAAATATTCATAGCTTTTAATTATTGTATGTATAACTTCCTCCTGTTTTCTTTAAAAAATCTGCAATTGCTATGTGACGAATTTTTTTTAAGTAAGCAGCTGTCCGTCATTTCTGTTGTCCTGTCCTGTTTCCCTCCGATTTCTGAGTATTTGCAGAAAAAAGATGTAGAAATCAGCACTGACGGTAAGATGATAATTTTGTTAAGATTTCAGCTGTATGTGTGATAAAAGCTTTCGTCGAGTACTCAAACTCCGTGTTGACACGCCGGGTTTTTCATTTTTACTCCTCCGATAAGCTTTTTGTTGTCATCTGCAATGATCTTCATGGAAAATCTTAAGACAAAGAGTCTAAATTCGTAACTAAATCTTGAATAATCCTTTTTGAATCAGTGACTTAAGCTGTCCTGCTCGTCTGTTTTTTTTATGTGGTCAGACACACACTGAAAAAAGAAGTAAACACCATACCTTTTAGCTCCAACCTTAATATAGTCTTACTAGTTTCGTTTAGATGCTTCATATGCATATAACAAAATAGGACAACCAGTTAAGTGTAACATGAATAGACGCTAACGAAAAGGCTCTTTTTTATTTTCGATCAATGGTTATTCCAAAACCTAGACGAAATTTCATGTCTGTAGATAAACCAAAAACAGTTTGTTTAAGGTGGCTTACTACAGATTTTTTAAGAGACCATTGCGTGGGCTATGAAATTCTCTCTGACGCAATTTTTTGGCGTGTGCAATACTTTACGCCATCAGCGAGAAAACGCTTAAACACCTTTGATATCTGGCTTGTGGTAATCGCTCGTTGCATAATGTTAACATACGTTATCATATATTGAAGAAGTCTTGACGCAGTTAGTAAGCGCTACGGGTATAATATCTGTAAAACCTTAATAAAAACCTCGAGAAGTTCTTGTAAAAATCCTTTTCTTCACGAAGAAGGTCCCAAAAATTCGCAAATCGACTTTCTAACCCCAATCTACTCGAAAACCAACCCACAGTGAAAATATCAGAATCAATTCATAGTAGAAACTGACAAGTGTAGACAAAATATTAGCCAAATCTGAAAGAAAAATATTCTTAGTAATTCCCCAAAAGGCCCAAATTCGACATTTCCTATATTAGCTAAATTTTGCATAGGTGTTTATTTACAGCCACTTTCCAAATCCTGAAAACTTGACAGGTCTGTTATATTTGATATTTTGTAACTTTCTCGTGTATATTTTCCAGGATAACATCGTTTCTTTCAACAGTTGAAACAACAAATGATGTAAAAGAAAGCCCCTGTTGGCTTTAAACTAAAGATTTATAAAGGTTATCTTTCTCTTTTGAAAACTGTAGTAAGCCACCTTAATTCGAGGTTGTAACAACGTGCTTGCTGAAAAAGGCAACTAAAGAGGCAAACTATTCATTTTGTTTAGTGCCGGTCAGGCTTGTTGTTTAAATTGGAAGTCAAATTTTCTCTTCGTCGCTTTAAAGAGAAAGTAATAATAATAATAATAATAATAATAATAATAATAACAATAATAATAATAATACTAATAATAACAAATTATATTCATCATTTATTTCTGTGCCAGGGTTGTCGTATGTAATGAAAGGCAATTTTTCCTGTCTTGTAAGTTGACATCAATCTTGTTTATATTACAAATAAGGCCAAACTATGGACGCTGATTTAAAGTCGATATGCCTCTTAAATCCTACTTAAACAGAGGATACGACAGCCTAGTACCCAGGCGTTCTCTTCTCGTTCACACGACTTGGCGCGAAAATTCGTGACGTCACCAAATTTCGCATCAAGTCGAGTCGAGTGAGCGGGAGGAGAACGCCTGGGTACTAGGCTGAGGATACGAGATAGTAAGAGAAAAGGATTTGGAGGCCAATTATAATTATAATTTACGAAATCATAATAATAATGGTCAGGAAACTTCCTGTGCTATTCATCTGTTGTTATCATTCATGCTGTTGTCGAAGAATAAATGATTCATGTTTTGCTTTGGTTGGATTTATCTTTCAAAAAGTATGTTCGACCTTCAGGCTCAAAGTAAATACGGAACCAAGTTTCTAGTACAATAACTCGATGTAGTTCTTCGAACGATCTCTTCAATTTAGACCACAAATCTGCGAGTTTTCATCTGCTTTACAGTCGTGTACTCACAAACCTGACTGATGTCACAGCTTAATCATGTGGTTTTCATACGATTATGTGTTAAAGAATGTACTTCTAGCGCTATGTATTCGTTCTTCTGGACATTAGTCATTCTAGCCGCTTTGTTATTTATTATATTTGAATTTCCTGTCACCGATTTTGTTATTTTTGCTTGACTCACTTTTCTTTTCTTGTTTGTGAATCGAAATTTGAAATAAAAAATGTCAAAGTATTAGACAATCTAAGTGTGCATTCTTCTTGCCCAAAGAATATTTGTAATTTCTCTTGTTGGCAGAAAAGTAACTGACTGAAGCATAATGACACTGTGTCAATCAGTGCCGGCCTTGGACAGGAAGTCTTTACTATATACGGTTCATTGATCATCATTTAGTCCATTTGTTTACCGGCCGGCCGGATAGAGGTACTTTAGACAGGATGCAAGTTTCGTTGAAACAACACCAAAATTCTCATTCAACAATTAAGAAACATAGACCAGAGGCCATGGCTTTCCATCTGGTCCTGTTCTGGGCTGTTCTCTTTGCACGTGCCCTTGTGATGCCTTTGCCTTTTAGTTCTGCCACAATGCAACATTGCCACGTTTGAACAGGGAGCCCCTCTTTCGCTTGCTCTGAGGGTTCCAGTAAAGGGCCTTTTTCGCTGCTTTTCCGTCGAGCGTCCTTAGCGTGACCCATGCCAAGAACAATACCACACTGAGTGATGTACACAAATTTTTACAAGAGCCATTATTTCTTATAGTTAAAATCTTAATTTTGGAGCGAGTGACTCGTCAATCAGAGCGATCAAGGAAGAAAAGTAATTTAATTATCTTAATTTTTCTAATCTATTCAGCGCCAAAGAGAGGAAGTGAAACTCTTTCAGTTGCACAACCGTAGACGAAGTGGTCCAGAAACTCGTTAATTTCTTAAAAGAAGCATTAAAAAGTTGTAGTGGAAGAGGATCCTGAACGTGCAATTTCTCACAGTGAAGGTTAAGATAATATTATAACAACACCGTACATAATCTAGCGATATAAATATACTCAGGTTTTGTTTAAAGTAGCTGAACATACTAGGCATTTGACAATTACTAGACATTTGAATCTAAATACAGAAAAATATTTCATTAATTTAAGCACTTGGCCAACTTCTTGTTATTGTCAAACAAGAACAATTTGCATTTTCCGTTTTATCACCTGACGTTGTACCGGATACAAAGCCGTTTCTAAGCAGGAGCTGTTACTCCAATCAGTATCGTTTCCTATTGGTTGCTCAGCGTCACTGCACTCAGACATTATGTTACGTTTCAAAGTTGTGGCGTCAGACGCTGTGAGGAGATCAAGCCGATGGCATTTCATAGTCAGTTTTTGAACAGAATCGCCCAATTCCGCAGTGGACGTCAACTCGAAACCCAACGGTAATCGCCATTGCCAGGTAACTGTCTCTTATCTTCTTGAATTTCTCTGGCTGTGTCAAAATATCGCTTGGTTTGGGATATAAGCGAAAACTGTTTCTTTAACCGGCTGAAATTCAATCAGTTATTAAAGTTAACATTATTTGCTACCAGCGCTCCTTAAACCCTTTCTCAGGCTTAGTCTGCAAACACATAAATTTGCTAATGGTATGCTGTTTACCGGCTTCTTTTGCGACTCAGGTGGAGAAGTAAAGGGCAACATAAAATTACTCGGTAACTAATATGCCATGAAATAAGTCGAATCTTTGTTCTACATTTCTCCCATCGGATTGAATTTAAGCATTCGCTCATTTCGACCTCTCTGTTAAAGACTGTTTTATTACATATTCGTCACTTTACCTCTCAGTTGCTCAATAAATTGAAAAGGAAATTGGCATAGGGTACGCTTTGGAATCTGTGTATTCATCTGCTTGACCGAAACCTATATTTATAGTTATATATTTTTTTTTCTGTTTGAAACAAAGAAAATAGCATAAAATATCTAGGATCCATTTAACTTTAAGTTTGGCACACGTAGTCTCAGGCGTGTTTTGCTAGATCTTAATAAAGGTTCACTCATGGCAAGACTTACTTTTCAAAGTTTTATCCGCATCATGGAAGTCAAAGATAATGACTTCAACTTCGAGTGTACTCGTTAATGAAATTTGAGGTCGAAGTGAATCTCGTTGTGCAAACCGATCATATTTGAATACCACAGCCGATTCAGCGAGATTTTGTTTTATGGAAGGATTTCATCAAGAACCTGATTAATTTTACTAATTCGTTGTTAACATTTGTAAACACTCTGTAGCGAAATCTTTTAAAACCACAACCGGACAAAACGCTCAAGCGTTAATAAGATGACATTGGCAGTCCCAAAAGTGGGATATGATTATCATGGAATAGAAATGTTCATCACTTACGGAAACACGAATTTACATCAGTTCACCCATAAATATTTGAAACCACTTACCCATGTTCAGGGGAAATATGCCGTGTCGTGTTAGGAAATATGCCGTGCCATGTAAGGAAATATGCCGTGCCGTTTTAGTGCACGGCATTGCAAACAACCGCCGTCAGTTTATATGTGAAACATTTTCCTCGCAGATTGCTGCTCCTTCACTTCTGTTAAATTCACTGACATGTCCTCAGCTGAACAAAAAATCCAGACGTTTTGCATTTTCACTATTTTCACTAGAAATGCCATGCAAAGCACAACTCGGCTACACTTATATGCTCAAAGAGAGCCTGCTATGACTGGTAATGTGGAAAGAAAAGTTAGGTGACCCGGCTAAGACCGGCTGGTTTCCCTGCATGACACGATTAAGCGTTGATTTGCTGAGGGACACGTTTATTTACTCACAATGTTTCACAATCCAGACTTCAAGGCATATATTTCACCTTTTCACTTAGAATGGGTGAGAGCTTTAAAAATAGCGCAAGAGTAGTTAAAATCAAACCTACCAATAACAATTTCTCTTGCAGTTGACGTTCAGATAGTCATTCACCTTGTGAAAGAAACATAGAAGAAATGAATTGCGAATATCGTCCTCCAAGTGCAGTGCAAAGCGGAATAATTTAGCTTTTGCTTCCGTTCTTCAGGATTCAAGTAGAATTTTATAAATTGCATTCCATTCAAAGGAACCCATGGGTATTTAGCTTTAATGACGACTTCTGGTGAAGTGTAGTACTGTCCCAAAGACGTTACACAATAATCAGTACTGTGCTGATTGTAATTGCAGTCCTTATTTGGGGTGGCAAAAAGCGTCGATTTTCAGCCACAAAACTGTTGTTAACTGACAAATGCCTTTATGACCATTCAACCCACTTCCTGTTATTGATCAATAAGTCTTAATGTACTATCGGCCTTCGCCTGACATGGCTGTTGCCTCACAAAGACATTTCCATGGAAGAGCTATGACACTAATCATTTTTGCTGCCTGCTGACAATTTGTTGTCAAATGTTTTCAATAAGTTTTGTAGACCCCTTTGTAGGCTTCCAAATAGCAGTGTTACCGTAAACTGTGAAAATTTGTCAACATATTTGGCCGTATCCGCAGTATACATTAACCTCCTTGCGTATTTTTGGTCGGAATTGCCAGGTAACTCCATCAAGTAATCTTTCATCGTTGCCAAATATCGCATGCTTGAAGACAATCATTTCAGTACTATCGTGAGCGAAAGCATTTTTTTCTCTTTTACAGTTCTGTGAACAGTGTGTCCTTTTATTCAAAAATGGAAAAAAACAAACAAACAAACAAACAAAACACAGGTTTAATACCAATGGGATGTGGCCGTGAATTCCGGTACACTGAATATAAGCGTGTATTTTTTGCAATTTTTTGATAATGAACATTACATACCGAATACATAAGTAGGTTGTATATGATCGTTCGGGTGAGTATAGTCCTGAAAAGGACTGTTGGTGATATTTGATTGACGCTTCAACAACCTGATAGGAAGTCATCATCAGAGTCAAGGCGAATACATGTAATGCATCGTCAGTTGATAGTATTTAGTCCCTAGTTATTGTCCTGATTGGCCATAGGGTCGCGATGTTATTGGTCGCCTGTCAGTTGAGCCGTGATGTTATTCAGCTCTACTGTGAAGACTACAAAACATTTACTATGATGCCGAATACAATTTGCATTTTACATAACTGAGCTCCACAGCCCCTCTTTCTTCTTATTTATACCACATGACGCTTTCACCATCACTGATCCTACTTAAGTACTGTCGCATATGAGCCGTATAAGCCTAGTTAATGTGACCTAACTCGTCACCAGTCTCTCTTTAGCTCAGTGGTTAGAGGATCCGACCGCTCATACCGAAGGGAATGAGTTCTACTCCTATCGGGAAACTTGTAACTCAAGTACGGCATCATGGTATCAAAACAATAATAGACTAAAGAAACTAAGAAATTAGACTAAGTACAACCCCAAAAATTAATGTATAATAATAAACGTTTCGGCAGCAACAACAACGGAACAAAAACGAAGAATACTAAAATTGCAGTCAGTACCAGAAAGGCCATGAATCTACTATAACAACGGACCACTGAGTCAGAGCCAATAGGTTTCTACTATAATAACTATACAGGTAGTTTTTCGACCGAACCCTTCAATTTAGGCCAAAAGTCTTCAAGATCGCCAGTTTTTTTCCATCCACTATACAGCCGTGTATGATACATTGATTTCCTTCCAAAAACCTGATTAATCGTATGCTAAGAAATGTACTTACAGCATTATGTATTTCTTCTTAACTTGGTCATTCTAGTTTATTTCTTACATTTAAACTCCCCTTTTCAGATTTTTGATTTTTCTTTTAATACATGTTTTTCCTGTTTGAAAAATGAAATAAAGAGGTCAAACCGTTGGATTTTGAGAATTAACGGGAGCATTCTTCTTTTCGTCCAAAACCTATTTGCAGTTTCTCCTGTTGGTAGAAAAGTAAGTGACTAAAGCACTAGGACATTCTGTTGATCATTTCCGGCCGCGGACAGGAAGTCTTTACTAGATACGGTTCATTGATTCATCAGTTGTTAACAATAAATGCACGGCCGGAATGAAATACTTTCGATAATATGCGCCAGTTTTTAAACAATACAAATACTGAAATTCTCAGTTCCTCGAGGAGCATAAATCCGAGACCATGGCTTTCCTTCTCGTCATGTTCTGGGCTGTTTTCTTTGCATGTGTTTATGTGATGCCTTTGCCTTTTAGTTGTGCCAGACGGGAACATGGCCATGTTTGAACATGCCAGGGCGCCTCTCTTTCTTTTGCCCTGAGGGTTCCATTTATGATAAGGGCCGTTTTCGCTGCGCGCTGGCGTTTGGCTTCCTGAGCGCAGGTAGCTTAGTTTTAACAAGTATGATGAATATACGAAGCTGAGACAAATTTTAAAACTGCGGTATTAATATAATATCACTTGAGTGGAATGATCTTCGTAGTGCGTAGCAATTCAAGCAATTGCCTTGTAGCCTTGATTTTTTTTTTTCAGGCAAAAACAAAATGGCTGCAATTGCTAGGCATTGCGAAAAACATTCCACTCATTTCATAACTCCGTTTTTGTCAATCACGTCAATAAAGGAAGAAAAGAAAAAGCAATTGTTAAAAGTAATTTAATTTCTTAATTTTTCTAAACTTTTCAACTGTGATAACTTGATCAATATAAAAGTATTTTATCATTGAGAGAACCAGCGTTGGTTGCTTTTGTTGTAAGTAAGAATATGCTAGTCTGGTTTGCTATTAATTAAGTTGAAACACGAGCAATTTCTTGTTTTAAAGTTTTAAGTAACACCTATCTTCTTCTGTTGCATTCGAGATGTCCAACCACTGATAAGGCAATAGGTAAGAAGACAAACTCGTCTAGTTGCACATCCTTGACAAAGTGGTCCAGAAAGTTGCTCACTTTTTAAGACAAGAATTAAAAAGTTAAAATGGAAGAGGATCCCGTGCATGTAAATTAAGACAATTTGATAACAACACATGTTTACTAATATAAGTTAACTGTTTTTGGTTAGAGTAGCTAAACATACTAGACATTTGGATCTAAATACAAAAGAGTATTTCACTAATTTAAGCACTTGATCAATCAGATCGATCAAGGAAGAAAAGTTATTTAATTGTCTGAATTTTTCTAATCTATTCAACAATGACAAAAAGAAGTGAAACCCTTTCAGTTGCACAACCGTAGACGAAGTGGTCCAGAAACTCGTTAAATTGTTAAAAGAAGCATTAAAAAGTTTTAGTGGAAGAGGATCCTGAACGTGTAATTTCTCACAGTGGAAGGTTAAGATAATATTATAACAACACCGTACATAATCCAGCAATATAAATAAACTCAGGTTTTGTTTAAAGTAGCTGAACTTACTAGGCATTTGACAAATACTAGACATTTGAATCTAAACACAGAAAAACATTTCATTAATTTAAGTACTTCACCAACTTCTTGTTATTGTCAAACAAGAATATTTGCATTTTTCCGTTTTATCACCTGACGTTGTACCGGATACAAAGCCATTTCTATGCAAGAGCTGTTACTCCAATCAGTATCGTTTCCTATTGGTTGTTCAATGTCACTGCACTCAGCATTATGTTATGTCTCAAAGTAGTGGCGTCAGACGCTGTGAGGAGATCAAGCCGATGGCAGTTCATGGTAGTTTGTAAACACAAACACCCAAATCCGCAGTAGACGTCAACTCGAAACCCAACTGGCTGGCCGCCATTACCAGGTAACTGTCCTTTAACCAAAATACCGTATGGTTTTTGGATGTAGGCAAAGAGAATTCGTTTAACCGGATAAATTTCAACCAGTTAAGTTTATCATTGTTTACGAAGAGTGCACCTTAAATCCTTTCTCAAGTTTAGTCTCCAAACACCCGAAAAAGTGCTTATGGAATGTAACTTTTCTTAATTTAATGTCCATTAAGGGTTTTTGTTTACTTCTTTTGTGACTCCGCCGAAAAGGAAAGGGCAACATCAGTAATACGTCATAAGTCTAACCTGTATTTTATCTTCCTCTTATCGGATGACATTTAAGCATCCAATTATTTCTACCTCTCTGTCACAGAATGTTTTAAAATGTGTTGGTCACTTTACCTCTCAGTTGTTCAAGATATTAAAAATGAAAGTAGTATAGGACCTGGTATGCTTTTGAGAGTCTCTTTATTTATTTCCTTTCCCAAAATCTTTATTAAGTTTCTTCTGTCTGAAACAAGAAAAAAATTTTCTCAAACTCATTAATGATTCATAAAGAGAAAAATAGGATCTAACCTTAAATATGGCAAAGTGAACCTCGGCGTGTTTGTTAAATTTTCATAAAGGATCACTGACATGGCAAAACTTACTTTTCAAGGTACTATGCACAGCTATGAAGCGGACCATAGCAGTCAAAGATATTAACGTCAACTTCAAGTGTATTCGTTAATGAATTTTGGGGTCGAACGGTGAATCCCTTCTTCATGAAATTACTAGTGACCTTCAGATCGGACTACGAGTTCGAGATTGAGTACGAGCGCGACTTTCGAATTTCAAAACAGCTACGTTCTCAGAGCGCTCGTTCCTCCCTGTTGCTGACCAGTGGAAAAGGATACTATGGGAACGATATTGGTGGGACAGATCACAATGTTATTCCCGCGACCAAGAATTGAAGAGTTGTACTCGTACTCAATCTCGTACTCGTAGTCCGATCTGAAGGTCGCTAATCATATTAGAAAACGGGAGTTTTTTTTATGGGGCGAATGTCATCGGAAAACCTGATGAATTTGACTAATTCGCTGTTAGTGTTTGTAAACACTTTGTAGCGGAAGCCGTTTAAAAGCCACAACCGGAAAAACCGCTCAATCGTTTAAAATAAGATGACGTTGATCAGCCCTGTAAGTGGACAGTGATTATATTGGAACTGAAATGTTCATTACTAGCAGAAATATACATGTAAATTAGTTCACCCGTGAATATATGAAGCCCCTCACCCACAGGGAAAATGTGCCTTGCAGTGTTAGTGCACGAGCTGCAGACGAGCTGAAGTCAGTTTATGTTATTTGTGAAACATTTCCCACTTAGATTGCTGCTCCTTAATGGCCCCTTCTTTTAAATTTACTGGCATGCTTTCAACTAAACAGCAAAATACCGATGATTTGCATTTTCGTTATTAAGAAATGCCCTGCAAAAGCGCGACTCGGGTATATGTTTATGCTCAAATAGAGAGCGCTAGCAGCTAGCAGCGCTCCTTAAACCCTTTCTCAGGCTTAGTCTGCAAACACACAAAATTTGCTAATTGTATGCTGTTTACTTCTTTTGCAACTCTGGTGGAAAAGCAAGTAAAGGGCAACATAAAATTACTCGGTAAGCAATATGTCGTGAAAAAAGTCGAAGCTTTATTCTACATTTCTCCCGTTGGATTGAATTTAAGCATTCGCTCTCTGTTAAAGACTGTTTTATTGCCTATTCGTCACTTTACCTCTCAGTTGCTCAATAAATTGAAAAGGAAATTGGCACAGGGTATGCTTTTGAGAATCTGTGTATTCATCTGCTTGCCCAAAACCTCTATTTATAGTTCGTTTTTTTTTTCTGTTTGAAACAAAGAAAATAGCATAAAATATAAAGAATCTATTTAACTTCAAGTTTGGCACATGTAGTCTCAGGCGTGTTTTGCTGAGATCTTCATAAAGACTCACTCATGGCAAGACTTACTTTTCAAAGTTTTATCCGCATCATGGACGCCAAAGGTATTGACTTGAACTTCGAGTGTATTTGTTTATGAAATTTGAGGTCGAAGTGAACCTTTTCGTCATGGAAACCAATGATATTTGAATACCGCGCGCTTTGAGCGAGATATTTTTATACGGGTGAAGAACCTGATGATTAACTAATTCGTTGTTAACATTTGTAAGCACTCTGTAGCGAAATCTTTTATTTAAAGCTACAACCGGAAAAAACGCTCAAGCGTTAATAAGATGACACTGGCAATCCCAAAAGTGGCCACGTTATGTGACTATCATGGAATAGAAATGTTCATCACTTATTGAAATACAAATGTACATCAGTTCACCCATTAATATTTGAAACCACTTACCCACAGAGGAAATATGCCTTGCCGTGTTAGGAACTATGCCGTGCTGTGTTAGATCACGGCATTGCAAACAACCGCCGTCAGTTTATATGTGAAACATTTTCCTCGCAGATTGCTGCTCCTTCACTTCTTTTATATTCACTGACATGTCCTCGACTGAACAAAAAATCCAGACGTTTTGCATTTTCGCTATTTTCACTAGAAATGCCGCGCAAAGGCACAACTGGGCTACATTTATATGCTCAAAGAGAACCTGCTTAGACTGGTAATGTGGACGAGACTTATAGGTGACCCGGCTAAGTCCGGCTGGTATCCCTGCATGACACGAGAAAGCGTTGATTTGCTGAGGGACATGTTTATTTACTCACAGTGTTCCACAATACAGACTTCCAGGCATATATTTCACCTTTTCTCTTAAAATGGGCAGTAGCTTTAAAAAATAGTGCAAGAGTAGATAAAATTAAATCTACCAAAAAACAAATTCTCTTACAGTTGACATTCAGATAGTCGTTCACCTTTCAAAAGAAACCTAGAAGAATTGAATTGCGAATATCGTCCTCCAAGTGCAGTGCAGAGCGGAATATTTTAGCTTTTGCTTCCGTTGTTCAGGATTCAAGTGGAATTTCATAAATTTCATTCCATTCAAAAGAACCCGTGGGTGTTAAGCTTTAATGACGACTTTTCGTGAAGTGTGGTACAACGTATTGTCTCAAAGACGTTACACAGTACTGTGCTGATTGTGATTACAGTCCTTAGCTGGGGTGGCAAAAAGCATCGATTTTAAGCCACAAAACGTTTATTAACTGACAAGTGCCTTTATGACCATTCAACCTACTTCCTGTAATTGATCAACAAGGCCAAAATTAATGTACTATCTGCCTTCGCCCGAAGTGGCTGTTGCCTCACAAAGACATTTCCATGGAAGAGCTATCACACTAATCATTTTTGCTGCCTGCTGACAATTTATTGTCAATGTTATCAATACGTTTTGTAGGCTTCCAAATAGCTGTGGTACTGCGTAAACTGTGGAGATTTGTAAACAGACTTGGCCGTATCCGCCGCAGACGTTAACCTCCTTGCGTATTTTTGTCCGAATTGCCAGGTAACTAGATGAAGCTTCATCAGCAAATAATCCTTCATCGTTGTCAAATATCACATGCTTGAAAGCAATCATTTCGGTGCGATCGTGAGCAAAATTTTTCTTTCGTCATTTGCAGTTCTGTCAAGAATGAATGAATGAATGAATAACCTTTATTTAAACACGATAGAAAGTTAAAGCACAATGCTTGTGGGGTCGTGTATTAACTAAATATTACTAAATACCAATAAACTAATATATTTCTAAATTACTACTAAATACTTTTATTATTCAACAAATTGTCACTATGCCCATATATGGTAAGGAAGCCCTCAATATCTGTCATCCGTACATGACGGATATCCTGCGATATACGTAAATGACCATATTTGGAAGTGCACTGCAGATTTTCTTTCATTGCTTGTTTGGCGGCCATTTTAAAAAGCGCGGCAGTTTTAGCAGTTTTCTCCGGAAATTTTAACTCCCTGGAAGAAACTTTCCACGATTAAATGCTCTCAAAAAAGTCAACAATTATTTGCTTCAGCTCACAAAGATATCCAGAGGTTGACTTGGACTTTTCCTAGTGAGAACTCACCCAAGGAAATGCTATTGCGAACGAAGCAGCAGACTTGCTCACGGAAAGTTGTAAAGTTGAAAAGATTTTAATTCACAGGAAGAGGACTATTCTCGGTAAGGTAGCAATATTTTTTTTACTTTGTCACATCATTTCCAAACATGAGTTTGTAAATAAGTCCTTTTAAGTGAACGGTAGTAAGCTTCGATTTCTTGAAGTTCTGTTTTGATTTTTATTATGTGTTGCTGGCTTTTAGCGTTTTCATCATAGAACCATAGTTTTTCTCGTTCTGAAAATGGTATTCGATGAGAATTTGTTGAATAATAAAACAATTATCCTGCTCAATCTTGCGGAATATCCCCTGATTTAGCCAACTCGGCCTACGGCCTCGTCGGCTAAGTATCAGGTGATATTCCGCGCGATTTCGCAGGATAATTGTTAAATATACTAAATTGGATTGTAACTACTTTAAAAAAAATTAATAAGACAACAATCAGTAACATTTAAAGTCATTGTAATGCCTAGGGAGCGACTGAACCGACTGAGCACTGAAATTAAGCTCCTTAATATAATTATCATTTTTCACTTTTCGATAGAAAACCGAAAATTGGGATCCTGTATTATACGACGAAACAGCATTCCACAGGATGGCCCCCCTATGTCCAATTGAATTTTTTACAAAGTATGAATTAAATCTAGGGACCACGATGTTATTGTTTCTTTTTGAATAAAAGAGTGTGCACTTTTATTCAAAAATAAAAAAGCAGGTTGAATACCAATGGAATGTGGCCGTGAATTACGGTACACTGAAAATAAGCGTGTATTTCTAGATTTTCTAATAGGCTCATTTTTTTAACAGGACCACAAAATAAACAAACAAACAAACAAACAAAACAAGGCATTCTTTCCTTAAAAAGTAGGAGATTTGATGTGTCTTAGTAATGGACAATTCTTTGAGTATTTCTGGAGAAAATGTTATTAAGATATTTGGCAAGTTAGAAAATAACCTTAGCGTAAACATCGCTGAACTCTCTGTAACAGAAATCTTAAAAGTTAAAACCGGAAAAACGCTCAAGCGTTAAAAAAAGCTGTATTGTTTCAGGCATAAAAGAAGACGCTATCTAATCAATCGAAATCAGCTACTCTTTGTTAAAATTTTTTGATAATTACACAAGCTAAACGACTTAAAAATGCTAATACTCTGATTCTGAAGCTCTATGATAATCATGGAAGCAAAATACTTATTACTACGGAAGGAAATACACATGGATGAACAAACATTGTAAATTGTTTGATAATGAACATTACATACCAAATACATAAGTAGGTTTTACATGATTGTTCGGGTGAGTGTAGTCCTGAAAAGGACTGTTGGTGATAGTTTCGCTTCAACAACCTGATAGGGAGTCATCATCAGAGTCAAAGCGAATTATGCATCGTCAGTTGATAGTATTTAGTCCCTAGTTATTGACCTGATTGGCCAATTAGGTCGTGATGTTATTGGTCGTCTGTCAGTTGAGCCGTGATGTTATTGGCTCCACTGTGAAGACTACCAAACATTCACTATGATGCCGAATATAATTTACATTTTACATGACTGAGCTCCACAGCTTCTCTCTCTCTTCTTATTACCACATGACGCTTTCGCCATCACTGATCCTACTTAAGTACTGTCACATAAGAGCCGTATGAGCCTAGTAAATGTTACCTAACTCGTCACCAGTCTCTCTTCAGCTCAGCGGTTAGAGGATCCGACCGCTCGTGCCGAAGGGAATGAGTTCTACTCCTATCGGGGAACTTGTAACTCAAGTACGGCATCATGGTATGAAAACAATAATAGTCTAAACTAGAAATACGTGACTCGCAGAACCTCGCGAGGCTCGGGCAAGGGTGCACCACAAGGGGTGGGGAAGGGATAGAATTTAACTGGAGGTGTGGATGGGTGGCCATAATGGTCCCGAATTGGGAGTTTAGATCGACATTCTGGTTCCCAGTCGCTTCCATGTGACTTGCATCCAATCCCCTGTCATCTTAAAATCTAATGCATAGGAACTGGGTATGAGTTTCCGGGTGTAATTTGAGCTAACTCTTGTATTCTGTCATAAGGTAAATTGCTGTTGTCCAAGACAATGTAGTGGTGTTTCTGTTTACTTTGGTTGGGTGAGAGTAGGTTTATCAGAAATGCAGTTCAAATTCCAACTTGGAGCCGCACGCATGTTACCTCCAACATTAACCCGTCCATTTCCTTTAGATGCTGTGGTTCAGTTTTTATTCTGTTTACTGGGTATTGACAAGTGTCAATAGCTACGACAATTCATTATTTCCCTTGAATGGTTGAGATAGCAGGAGTCTACTTCGGCTGAAAAGTGATGCGGCGCATTAAAAAAAATTATTCGTTTACAGCCAAAAATTGAAAATGAGACTAAACCAGAATAATGGCAAACAAAGCACAGAGTTTCATATTGATATGGTAGCAAGTTCATTCATTCCCCCCAACATACTATAAAAATTTGATTAGATAACTGTCACAATAAATTAACCCTTGAAGCCCCAGTGATCAGCATCTCTCTACAATAATAATGCTTTAATTTGGTCATCAGAATTAAGGAATTGATCACTAAACATGAATAGTGTTAATGTTAGTAGAAAGAACTTCTCTGCACTAGTACTATAAGAAATGTATGAAGACCAGGAAGGAGAATTTGTAGGTTTACATTGGGGCTTAAAGGGTCAATTGATATGGAAAGCAAGTTATTTAGCCAATGAAGGGAAAGGGTGAATGTAGATTATAGCATGTGAAACCTTCAGAAGTAAGTAAACTTTCACGTAGACAAATCATGTTGAAGGTGATCAGGATCTCAATTCTCATGAACTCGGTGCTTGCTTGTACATTGCGAGCAGAGCTGTGAAAAATAATTATATGTTGATTATTACTGGTACATCAAGAGTAAAGATAATAGTAGAGAGAGGAAATAATTGAATCTGTCCAGTCACCATCCGTTGGAAAGGTATTCTCTAGCAAAAGTATTTTGATGATCGTGTATTTTTGTCGCCTCTCGTTAACTCTAACAAAATCATTTTGTCGAAGCACTTGATAGTAGGTGTCGCCGGTCCTGATCGGTTTTAGCACACATTTTCTCAAAGAGTTTAATTTGTAGCCGCTGAGTTCATTCTCACTATTCAATCGGTGTGACTGAAATATAATTTCGAAGACCTTGTATCGATTCTCCCGTTGTTGGGGAATCTCGTTTTGTAGTAGCGCTGTGCTATTAAGCTAACTCTAAACTAACTTGTCTACGTTCTAAGATTTCTCGCCTGTGATATTCCAGTCTCCTGTTTGTCCTGCTGATGGCTTTAGTCAATTTATCCTTCGCTAGGTTATTACCGGTAAACGATGTTCGATAACCGTTTCTCGCCGACTCTTTGGCCTTCGTTGTACGCGCTGAATTTCAAGTCGGCGTTCACGCTGAGTTTCAGTTGTAAATCTCCCTAGGAATGGATGTCCAGCCACTTGTTAAATCAGGGGTTGCTGTCTTTGCTTGGTCCCTCATTTACTTCAGAAATTGGTCCAGTAACTTATTCACAGACGATGAATAGACATGTCAGCACGCAAATGTTCACAGCGAAGCAAGCAAGAAATGAAGAAACATGAGAGTGCGCAACTGTCAGCGGTCGCGATTTGGCTTTGTTGCTAGGCAACTGTGCGGACACCTTCGAAAAATATATAGGCAGACCGAGACTTGACCGCCCTTTAGCAATCCTCGCGCGATCCCCACGCGACAAATTTATAAACCTCGCTACGCTCGGAGGGCCTTCGGTCCTCCTCGCTTTGCGAGGAACAAACTAACAAATTAGGCTAAATACATACCCGAAAATTAATGTATAATAATAAACGTTTCGGTAGCAACAACAACGGAACAAAAACGAAAAATACTAAAATTGCAGTCAGTTCCAGAAAGTCCATGAACGTATTATAACAACGGCCCAGTCAGAGCCAATAGGTTTCTACTACAATAACTATACCTGTAGTTCTTCGACCGAGCCCTTCAATTTAGACTACAAATCTTCAAGATCGCCATTTTTTTTCATCCACTATACAGCTGTGTATGATACATTGATTTCATTCTAAAAACCTGATTAATCATATGCTAAGGAATGTACTTACAACGTTATGTATTTCTTCTTAGGTAGGTTATTCTAGTTTGTTATTTCTTACATTTGAACTTCCCTTTTCAGATTTTTTATCTTTCTTTTAATTCATTTTTTTCCTGTTTTAAAAAATGAAATAAAAAGTCAAACCGTTGGATTTTGAGAATTAGCGGGAGCATTCTTCTTTTCGTCCAAAACCTATTTGCAGTTTCTCCTGTTGGTAGAAAAGTAAGTGACTGAAGCACTAGGACATTCTGTTGATCATTTCCGGCCGGGGACAGGAAGTCTTTACTAGATACGGTTAGCTTTTAAACAATACAAACAAATTATCAGTTCCTCGAGGAACCGTAAATCCGAGACCATGGCTTTCCTTCTCGTCATGTTCTGGGCAGTTTTCTTTGCATGTGTCCATGAGATGCCTTTGCCTCTTAGTTGTGCTAGACGGGAACATGGCCATCAGTTTGAACATGCTAGGGCGCCTCTCTTTCTTTTGCCCTGAGGGTTCCATTTATGATAAAGGCCGTTTTCGATGCGCTTCGGCGTTTCACTTCCTGAGCGCTGGTAGCTTAGTGTTGACATGTATAATGAATATAGTACGAAGCTGGGACATATTTTAAAACTCCGGTATTAATATATCATCACTTGAGTTGAATGATCTTCGTAGTGCGTAGCAATTCAAGCAATTGCCTTGTTGCCTTGATTTTTTTTTCGGGCAAAAAGAAACGGCTTTAATTGCTAGGCATTCCACAAAAATATGCGTCTGGCTTGCTATTAAGTTGAAACACTAGCAATTTCTTGTTTTAAAGTTCTAAGTAACATCTATCTTCTTCTGTTGCATTCAAGATGTCCAGCCACTGATAAAGCTATAGGTAAGAAGACAAACTCGTCTAGTTGCACATCCTTGACAAAGTGGTCCAGAAAGTTGCTGACTTTTTAAGAGAAGAATTAAAAAGTTAAAATGGAAGAGGATCCCGTGCATGTAAATTAAGACAATTTGATAACAACACATGTTTACTAATATAAGTTAACTGTTTTTGGTTAGAGTAGCTAAACATACTAGACATTTGGATCTAAATACAAAAGAGTATTTCACTAATTTAAGCACTTGATCAATCAGATCGATCAAGGAAGAAAAGTAATTTAATTGTCTTAATTTTTCTAATCTATTCAACGCCGACAAAAAGAAGTGAAACCCTTTCAGTTGCACAACCGTAGACGAAGTGGTCCAGAAACTCGTTAAATTCTTAAAAGAAGCATTAAAAAGTTGTAGTGGAAGAGGATCCTGAACGTGTAATTTCTCACAGTGGAAGGTTAAGATAATATTATAACAACACCGTACTGTAAAGTTCTTTCCGGATATTGACTCAAGATGCATAGGATAAACACTGATTTAATGCAGACTCAGTCACATGGACGCCATGTTGGTGTGTGAGAGCGAGAAGAACACTTCCCATAATTCCTAGCGATACATAAATTCTGGATATCCGGTTGTTATACTTCCGGTAGCTAACATGAACATTACATCTCCTTCCTTCTAGTTGGAAACTCTCTATAGAATAAATAAAACAACGATTAAAGTATACAGCCATAAGACAAAACGAATTAACTAGGTGACTGTTCACGGGTCTTAACTTCTCGTCATTAATCAAAGTTAAACGGAAACAAATGTTAAGTCCAAAAGCAAAGGCTTTCAGTTCAACAGTTACACCGTTGTGGTGTACAGTTCTAACTTAAACTCAAACTATAAGTCTAGAATCTTCCGGGGGGTTCGCTTCCTGGTAGATCTGCGCAATGGTAGCTGATTCTCGGGATGAGAGGCATGAGTCTGACTCTCTGGAACAGGAGCAGAATTACTTGAGCTCGGCAGACCAGTTTGGTCATGAGGAATTGTCACAACCTTCTGCCGCACAGGTTCCGGAGCATTCACAGTTGGGGCCACGGGCGGCGGCTCTTGTATGCACCCTTTGTCAATAGGAGAGCTGGAACCACTGCCCTGAGACTCGGCATTGTCATAGTTGGTGGCTGGTTGCTTCAGACTCTTAAAGAATGAAGAATTCCTTGTAACTGTGTGGTTTTCACTTTCAGCTGTAATCATACTGCCCTTCTTGCTCACAACAGTCATGGGGGTAGGATCATAAACGGATCTGCCCTTTGATACGGAAAATGGTCTCTTAACTAGCACAGTTTCACCAGGAGAGATAGTACAGGGTTTCACATAGGCTTTGCTGTCAGCATGAGCTTTGGTCTTGGACTTCTGTGAGGAGTCACGTTCGCGGACGATCTCAGCTACAGGGTCTGCGTGGTTTGCTTGGGGTAGCTTGTTACGAACAGGACGCTTGAACAGCAGTACAGCAGGAGCAACGCCAGTCGTTGCATGAGGCGTTGTGCGGTAATTGCGCAAAATTACTTGCAACCCCTTTCTCCAATTTCTCCCTTCTGCTTTGGCAGCCTTGATGCATTTCTTTAGGGTTTTCACGAACCTCTCAACTTCTCCGTTAGCTCTCGGCCAAAGTGGGGTGACCTTGCGATGTCTAAAACCAAGAACATGGGCAAACTTGGCAAATTCTTCTCCATTGAAGGGTGGACCATTATCTGACTTGACTACACTGGGAGTTCCAAATGTAGCAAACAACTGATCCAGCTTGGGTATAACGGCACTGGCAGACGTAGATGACACTGGTTCTACAAACGGAAATCTTGAATAGTCATCAATCAACAGGAGCAGGGTCTCACCATCCTCATGCGCAAAGTCAATGCTCACTTCATCAAACGGGTTGTCAGGTAGTACAGACATTTGAAGCGGTTCCCTAGTGTAAATCGGGGTGACAACTTGACACGGTAAACAAGCCTTAACCTTCGTTTCCACCATCTTATCCATGCAAGGAAACCACACCTTCTCTCGCAGGAGGGCTTTCGTCTTAACTATGCCCAAATGGCTTTCATGAGCAATGTCAATGATTCGTTCTTGCAATGCAGCGGGTACTACAAGGCGATCAGATTTCAGCAAGACAGTGTCTGTGCAAGTTAACTGCTCCTTCACTTGTTCGTAGCGTGACAGTTCAGATAGTGATACACCAGGTGGAGCTTTGTGCCAGCAGCCAGATTTGACGGCGGACATGACAGCTTGAAGCGCTGGATCCTTTGCAGTAGCAGATTCTATCTCAGACAGTGTGACTGCTTTTGGTACAGCATTCCTTGTGACAAAAGAAATGTGTTCCTCAGACTCTACTTCATAGTTGTGAGACTCTGGGTCTCCAACTGGGTGTCTCGAAGCATAGTCGGCTGGGTTTGAAGCACCAGGGCGGTACTCCACAGTGAAGCGGTATTGTTGTAGCTCCATAAGCCAGCGTTCAATCCTGGCTGACGGTTTGGAAGACGGGTTTTTGAACAGAGCCACGAGGGGCTTGTGGTCGGTGATGACCTTGAACTCCTTACCATAAACGAACAGGTGGAAGCGTTTTATGGCCCAGTAGATCGATAGGGCTTCCCGGTCGATTTGCGGATACCTCGCTTGAGTGGGAGTTAGCGGGCAACTGGCGTAGTGCAGTGGTGTCACTTCTTTGGTCGACTCATCATTTTGGGTCAAAACCGCACCTAGACCAACAGGACTACCATCAACAAAGATGGAAGTTGGTTTCTTGGGGTTGAAGTATCCCAGTGTCGTCTTGGTAGATAATGCTGCTTGGAGACTTTCAAAGGAAGACTGTTCCTCTTGTGTCCACTGCCACTTGATGCCGTCACATGTCAGCTGCCTGAGAGGCCTGGTTATCAGAGCAAAGTCCTTAATGAACCTTGAGCAGAACGCGGCAGAGCTGAGGAGGCTTCGCACTTCTGACACATTAGTTGGTGGGGCGACGCTTTGAAGTGCTTCGACTTTTCTTGGGTCAGGTGACATGCCCTTTTCAGAGAATACATGGCCGAAAAAGAGCATGGTTGGAACACGGAACTGACACTTAGGTAAATTGATGGTTAGTCCATTCTCATGGAGTTGGTGGAATACTTGCCGTAGATGCTGGTCATGAGTGTCCTTGTCAATACCGCCAACATAGATGTCATCGCTGATATTCTTTACACAGGGTATGCCTTGGATTGCATCACTCACTTTCTTCTGGAATATTTCTGCTGCGCATGAGATACCGAAGTTGAGGCGCCTGTAGCGAAACAGTCCGACGTGGGTGGAGAAGGTAGTTAGCGGCCTGGAGTCAGGGTGGAGTGGGATCTGGTGATATCCTTGGTTAAGATCAATTTTGCTGAATACTTTGCACCCATTAAGGTCAGCCACTACATCATCGATGGTGGGAATGATGTGCCGCTCCCTGATAATGGCTTTGTTGAGCGAGCGCATGTCAACACAGATTCTAATTTCATTTGGCTTTAGTGGCTTTGGTACAACCACAATCGGTGACACCCAAGGTGTTGGGCCTTCGGCACGCTCAATGATACCATCCTTCTCAAGGTTTCTCAGCTTTTCTTCTACTTGCTTTCTGACGTGGAACGGAATGCGACGATGCGGCTGCGCGACTGGTCTGACAGATTCATCTACGTGAATGTGTACTGGTTCACCTTTGTATTCACCCATTCCATTCATTAGACTAGGGAAGTCCTTGAGGAAGTCTGGGACACCGGAAGGTAAATCTTTAGGGGGGTGCTCAACCGTGCTTACAGCTTTGATTAGGTTTAACTTCTGTGATGTCATCCAGCTGAGTATGGAGCCCGATGAGCCTTCTGCAACATAGAATGTTTCTTCCGATGAGCAGTGATCACTGACAACGTTGGCCTTGAGCTTACCACAGAGGTCTAGAGGTTTGGCAGACATGTATGGATACACCTTGACATTGGTATTAGTCAGCTGTGGTTTTGGTTTCAGAGTGTCAAAGTCCCTTTTGCTTAAGATGTTTACTGTTGCCCCAGAATCGGCCATTATACGGATGGGTGTGTCCATAATCCTGACTTGAAAGATAGGTTTGGCGGTTTGGGGTTCCTGTGTGCCAATTTCAAAGGTATATTCTTCACTGTTGTCACTCTCAGCACCTGCTGGGGTTGAGATTTCACCACCAGAGGGGTCTTCTATATCCACAAACCTTGCGCGATGCCTTTGTTGTCTGCCCCCGGAGGGTTTTCTCGGTCGGGTAGGTTTAGAGCGAATAGGTTTACTTCGGCAAACCTTAGCAAAATGATTAAGTTTTTCGCAGTTCAGGCATCGTTTTCCTTGAGCCGGGCAGTTTCCTTGATGTGGATAATTTCCACCGCATAAACCGCACTTAGTATTGCGAGAACCAGATCTTGGTGGGCGGTCAGAGCTCTCTTTATTCAGACCATCGGTTGTTTTGCTACGGCTATCGCCAACCCAATGCGATTCCTGTCTTTGCATTTCACTGGTTTGTCCGTCCGCGGTTTCCATTGCCCGAGCAGACTTGAGCAGGTTTTCTAAGTCGAGGTTTTGCTCGATCGCTTTGCGCCTAAGACGAATTGATGAGGTACCTTGGATTATTTGCCGCTTTACTTCTAAGTTAGTATCGGCGAACTCACATTTTCCTGCCAGTAGTTGAAGACGGGTGTAAAACTCGGTGATATTTTCTCCGGACTTCTGCGTTTCCTGACGAAAGACGTAAACATGGTGATCAACACACTTCTGAGGTTCGAAGTAGTCGGTGAGCGCTTTGACGGCGATTTTGTATTCGTCATTTCCTTCGGTTGGATCTGGTACGGTAAGAGTTTCGAAAACATCGCAAGTTTCCTCTCCAACATAATGCAGTAGCATTGCTTTCTGTTGGGACGCCTTGGTAATGTTCATCGCTTTGAACATGTTATTCAAACGCTTGACGTACTTCTCAAAACGGGTAGGTGCTGTGTCCCTCGGTTGAAGCTCAAATTCAGGAAAGGTCGGTAGGTTGATCGCTGCGGCCATGGTAGAAGAAGATGTCGCAGAGGACGGTGATGTTGCGGAAGACGGTGGAACTGATTCGGTAGATGAAGAACTAGCAGACATAAAACCCAGTCGATCGGTAGGTTTCCTTGTCAATTCGGTGCTTCAAAACGAAGATTTTCCTCTCCGATTAGAGCGGTCCCATGCTCGTCGCCATTTGTAAAGTTCTTTCCGGATATTGACTCAAGATGCATAGGATAAACACAACCTCGTCCCCAGGGTCTTCTCGCTTTTCAAAATGGCGGCGGCTCGGGAGAAGACCCTGGCACACAGCAGATCACGTGTCTCCAACGAGGATGGAGATGTCGGAGATGTATTCAAAATGGCGGCTACGGCGAAAAGGGTGAGAAGAACTGGGTACGAGATGCTAGATGCTAAGGTGAAGATAAACAAAATGGCGGAAAAAGCTGAAGTTCAGTTCAAGAAAAAATAGGAAAAACAGACACGTTTTGCAAGTAAGAGTCTGAGGAATACGGCAAAGTGTTAGAGGTCTTGTTTTTGCTGTTCATTGTTTCTTTTTTGTTATTTTGAAGTTAAGAATAATGGGTTTGAGCGTACTCGACTGCCGAACTCCGTAACCGCTAGTTGATTCAATGTTGCTCAAATGAACATATTATATTTTTGATTCATGAGGCTTTAGGCAATAAATTGTCTTATCGTTACATTGTTACAAATCTGTCCTTCTTAAATATTGTTATAAATCCGTCCTTCTTAAAATTATTTGCTTCAGCTTTAGACTTTTAAAATATATCAGGCTCAGATTAAGCTTGAAACATAAATCTTATGGAGTGAGCTTAGGCCTTAAATAAAACTAGTGCTTCAAAATATTTATTCTACATGATTAAACACTAGAACTGAGGAGATTGTGAGACTGTAAACAATGGAAAAATAAAGCATTTTAACAGTTCTGGGGATAATATTTCCAGGTTTGAAAAAATTTTCTGCTCAACAAAACAATCAATTGAGTAACCTGCAGCTGGGTGAAGTTTGAAAGTGTTTCAAAAATAGAAATGGGAAAGAGAGGATTGAACTCACCTGAGGGAGTAATCCACAAGTGATGGAATAGTACAACTAACGGAGTAATAAACAACTGACGGAATTATCATCCAACTGACTGAGTGTAACACAACTGACCGAGTCTGAGACAACTGACTGGGTAATACACAACTGATCGAGTAATGCACAACTGACAGAGAAGTACACAACTGACCGAGTAATGCACAACTGATGGGGAAGTACACAACTGACTGAGTAATACATAACTGACAGCATTATCATGCAACCCACTGAATGACACAGAACTGGCAGAAAAATGCACAACTGACCAAGTGATGCCCAACTTCCAACTGCAACTTGCAACATGCAACTGACAGAAAGGTTACACAAGTGACCAAGTAATGCACAACTGATGGGGTAATACACAACTGATAGAATTATCGTACAACTGACCGAGTGATACACACAGGACCTTCGCATCAAATTCCCTACTCCTCGGGCAACGAAAATGCATGAAGCCAAATGTCTGAGGTATGCCCAGAGGGAAGTTGAAGATTCGAATTGATCAGCACATATCCTTAAGTTACAAAATTTAGGATGACTCGTTATTTCTTTGAATCTCTGTTGTAACTTTTAGTGGATTTGTGTGGTGTTCTAATTGGATCTGCAAACCCTTTTTATTTGGCTTAGGTCGACATGAGAATAGTTTTAAAGTAGAGACATGAGATGGGAAATCATTCTAAGAGACCATCAAAAACTGATATCCACATAAGAGCACCCCAGATTGATAGCAGTCAATTATGATATTCCTTTCCTTGTTCTTAACTTTAAGCCCCGATATCAACAAACATGTTCTCCTCACTATTCTCCGTAAATGTCTTATGGTACTACTTGAGAGAATTCACATAAACATCCAGACATTTTATTTTTGGTGATCATTTCCTTTATTCTCAGGGCCTGTATGTTTGAACAAGTAGTGATATTGTAAGGAGAAATTAGATGTTTGTTTGTCACTACTGGGGCTTAAAGGCCTAACTACAAATTCCAATGTCAAAACTTCATGAAATCTTTTTCTCTCCTTTTTTTCCTGAAATCCTCTCTTTCCCATCGATTTAAATTTTTCAAACACTTTCAAACTACACCCAGATAACTCAATTGATTGAAGTTGTTAAGCAGAAAATTTTTCAAACCTGGGAATATTCTCCCTAGAACTGGTCTAACATGCAAAGAGGACTTTATCTATCCACTGTTAAAATGCTTTATTTGTCCATTATTTACAGTCTCACAATCTCCTCAGTTCTAGTATTTAATGAGACTTACTGAAACTAAAGTGCAGAAAACAATATTGAAAGCGACAAAGCCTGGAGATCTGCAACTGTACAAGGAAAACTGTAGCACAACGAAATGGCACAAGTAAATTCAAGAAAGCCAAACTGATTATCACTGCCTCCAAAGCAGCACCTGGAATATGCCAGATCAAAACTTAGTTTAACCAGTCCATACAACACTGCTCTTTTCCCATTCCCTTGCACTTCGTTAAATCGAGGTTGCACTGTAAATAAGCTTAAATAAATAAGTAAATAAATGAATAAATAAATGAGTCATTTTCTATTAAAGGCCTAAGCTCACTCCATAATATTTATATTTCAAGCTTAATCTGAGCCTGATATATTCGAAAAGTCTTAAGCTGAAGCATATAATGTTGAGAAGGACGGATTTATAACAATAGTTAAGAAGGACAGATTTGTAACAATGTAACGATAAGACAATTTATTGCCTAAAGCCTCATGAATCAAAAATATAATATGTTCACTTGAGCAACATTGAATCAAATAGCGGTACGGAGTTCCGCAGTACAGTACGCTCAAAACCATTACTCCTAACTTTAAAATAACAAAAAAGAAACAATGAACAGCAAAAACAAAACCTCTAACACTTTGCCGTATTCCTCAGACTCTTACATGCAAAACGTGCCTGTTTTTCTCTATTTTTTCTTGAACTGAACTTCAGCTTTTTCCGCCATTTTGTTTATCTTCACCTTAGCATCTCGTACCCAGTTCTTCTGACCCTTTTCCACGCCGTAGCCGCCATTTTGAATACATCTCCATCCTCGTTGGAGACACGTGATCTGCTGTGTGCCAGGGTCTTCTCCCGAGCCGCCGCCATTTTGAAAAGCGAGAAGACCCTGGGGACGAGGTTGGGATAAACACTGATTTAATGCAGACTCAGTCACATGGACGCCATGTTGGTGTGTGAGAGCGAGAAGAACACTTCCCATAATTCCTAGCGATACATAAATTCTGGATATCCGGTTGTTATACTTCCGGTAGCTAACATGAACATTACACGTACATAATCTAGCGATATATATAACCTCAGGTTTTGTTTAAAGTAGCTGAGCATACTAGGCACTTGACAAATACTAGACATTTGAATCTAAATACAGAAAATATTTCATTAATTTAAGCACTTGACCAACTTCTTGTTATTGTCAAACAAGAATATTTGCATTTTTCCGTTTTATCACCTGACGTTGTACCGGATACAAAGCCATTTCCATGCAAGAGCTGTTACTCCAATCAGTATCGTTTCCTATTGGTTGTTCAATGTCACTGCACTCAGACATTGTTACGTCACAAAGAAGTGGCGTCAGACGCTGTGAGGAGATCAAGCCGATGGCAATTCATGGTAGTTTGTAAACACAAACACCCAAATCCGCAGTAGACGTCAACTCGAAACCCAACGCTGGCCGCCATTGCCAGGTAATTGTCCTTTAACCAAAATACCGTATGGTTTTTGAATATAGGTAAAAAGAATTCGTTTAACCGGATAAATTTCAACCAGTTAAAGTTTATCATTGTTTACGAAGAGTGCACCTCAAATCCTTTCTCAAGTTTAGTCTCCAAACACCTGAAAAAGTGCTAATGGAGTGTAACTTTTCTTAATTTGTTCATTAAGGCTTTTTGTTTACTTCTTTTGTGACTCCGCCGAAAAGGAAAGGGCAACATCAGTAATGCGTCATAAATCTTACCTGTATTTTATCTTCCTCCTATCGGATGACATTTAAGTATCTAATATTTTCTACCTCTCTGTCACAGAATGTTTTAAAGCCTGTTGGTCGCTTTACCTCTCAGTTGTTCAAGATATTAAAAATGAAATTAGTATAGGACCTGGTATGCTTTTGAGAGTCTGTTTATTTATTTCCTTCCCCAAAATCTTTATTAAGTTTCTTCTGTCTGAAACAAGGAAAAAACTTTCTCAAACTCATTAATGATTCATAAAGAGAAAAATAGGATCCAACCTTAAATATGGCAAAGTGAACCTCGGCGTGTTTGTTAAATTTTCGTAAAGGAACACTGACATGGCAAAACTTACTTTTCAAGGTATTATGCACAGCTATGAAGCGGACCATAGCAGTCAAAGATATTAACGTCAACTTCAAGTGTATTCGTTAATGAAATTTGGGGTCGAACGGTGAATCCCTTCTTCATGAAATTACTAGCGACCTTCAGATCGGACTACGAGTTCGAGATTGAGTACGAGTACAAATTTCAAATTTCAAAACAGCTACGTTCTCAGAGCGCTCGTTCCTCCCTGTTGCTGACCAGTGGAAAAGGATACTATGGGAACGATATTGTTGGGACAGATCACAATGTTATATCCGCGACCAAGAATTGAAAAGTTGTACTCTTACTCAGTCTCGTACTCGTAGTCCGATCTGAAGGTCGCTAATCATATTAGAAAGCGGGAGTTCTTTTTATGGGGTGAATATCATCAGAAAACCTGATGAATTTGACTAATTCGCTGTTAGTGTTTGTAAACACTTTGTAGCGGAAGCCGTTTAAAAGCCACAACCGGAAAAACCGCTCAATCGTTTAAAATGAGATGACGTTGATCAGCCCTGTAAGTGGACAGTGATTATCTTGGAACTGAAATGTTCATTACTAGCGGAAATATACATGTAAATTAGTTCACCCGTGAATATATGAAGCCCCTTATCCACAGGGTAAATGGGCTTTGCAGTGTTAGTGCACGAGCTGCAGACGAGCTGAAGTCAGTTTATGTTATTTGTGAAACATTTCCCACTTAGATTGCTGCTCCTTAATGGCCCCTTCTCTTAAATTTACTGGCATGCTTTCAACTAAACAGCAAAATACCGATGATTTGCATTTTCGTTATTTAGAAGTGCCCTGCAAAAGCGCGACTCGGGTATATGTTTATGCTCAAATAGAGAGCCTGCTTAGACTGGTAATGTGGAACGAAAAGTAGGATGACCCGGCGAAGGGGATGGATTCCCTGGCTGATATGGGAAAGCGTTAACTTGCCGAGGGACGAGTTTATTTAATCAGAATGTCTTAAAATCCAGATTTCGAGTCATCCATAATTCTTACTTTTTGCCTATTTGTCGAAGGAGTAAATATTCTGAAGTGGATACGAAACTGTATCGATCAATAAAAGTTTTAGACAGGAAGTCTTTACCGTATACAGTTCATTTATTAATTTAGATCATTTGCATACGATAGACACCCCGTCGAATACGCGATACACGTGCCTTAGCATGGGTGTAAATTTTTAAATCATAACACCAAAATACCAAATTCACCAAAAAGAAAGTTTCTTATAGCTCACATCCCTATTTTATTTGATGTCCACTCAGAATATCAACTAGTAATTCGAGCATAAGAAAAGACTACACAATGGCTAAAAGTACTTTACGGTCTTTACGTTTTTACGTTTTACGTGCAAAATCTTTTCAATTCCAATAACATGATAAACATGAATGTGTTTTATACTAAGTAAGAACTAAGTGAGAACTTGCTACAAGCAACTGCAAAAGGATTGAGACACTCGCTGTATTTCCGGTCAATTCGGACATTGTTATAGTCAATACACATTTACCCCCTTCCCCCTTATCAATGTTGTTATGGATTTAGTTATGATTTTCAAAGTAACAAGCAACAACATTGAAAGGGGGAGGGGGGTTCAGAAATGTGTTAAGGTTTTCCATTTGTTCTCAAGAGTGCGTTTTCAGTTGGTAATCCAATTTTTTAGGAGAATGTCTCAACAGTTTTGCAATTGCTTGTAGATTGCTCTCCTGTTTTAGAAATATACTTTTCGTCTGCCGCGATTTACTTTTAGATTATTGATCAGCCCTTAAAAGAAGTGGTCTAGAAACTCTTCGACCTTTTTAATGGAAGAAGGATTAAAGGAATAAATTGCGATAATTATCTTCGTGCGCAGTGTAGAACGGAACATTTTTGCCCTTGCGTCCGTTGTTAAGGATTAAAGTAGGTTTTAATAATTTGCATCCAATCAAATGGGGCGTAAAAGGGCGCAGCAACATTTCGCTTATAAAGCTCTTGGTGAAGTGTTGTACTGTCTTGTGGACGTTACAAAGTACTGTGTTGGTTGCCTTTTTGTCCTTATTTGGGGTGGTAGAAAAGCATCGATTTTAGGCCAAAAAAACTTCTATAAACTGATATGTGCTTTCATGACCATTCGATCCACTTCCTGTTATTAATCAACAAGGCTTCGCCGGTGCACTTTTTGCTTTCGTCTGAGGTGGCTAATAACACACAAAGACGATTCCATGGAAGAGCTGCCACACCAATCATTTTCGCTGCCTGTTGATAATTTATGGTCAATTAGCATGCGGTGTCATGAGCTGTGACAGACTCGATGGAGATTTGTTAACAGTCTTGGTCTAATCCAAACGGTAAAAGTAATCTTTGTACGAATTGCCGGGTAACTGACTCTTTGATCTTCTATTCTTGTCCAATATCTCGTGCTTTAAAGCAATCATTTTAGAATGATCAATTGGCAATGAACATCGGCAAAAGCTGTTTGTTTTCTCTTTTGCAGTTCTGCTAACGATGTTTCTTTTCAGATTCAAAAATTAAAAAAAAAAAGGGTTTCATAGGAATGCGATGTGGCAGTCAGAATACAAACGTGCGTTTGTCGATTTTCTTGTAAGTTAATTTTTTTAGCAGACAATATCTACATCATTGTTTTACTGAGAGTAAGCCAGTCGAGACGAATAAAACTCTAAAAATGATATCATTAATGTTAAAACCGGAAAAAACGTAGTAAATACTAAATCGACTGATTAGTACAGATTTTTTTTGAAGCTACATAGGCAGCACGATTTTACATTTTGCGACTCTGCTTATAACTGAAACTCTGAACATGATACCCATGGGAGTAAAACGTTCATTACTTTAGAAGGACATACATATGAAAAACTTTATAAATCTTTTGATATTGAACGTTATGTATGAGGTTGTATATGTTCGTCTGGATGAGTGTAGTCCTGAAATGCACTGTCACTGATAGTGACTGACGTTTCAACAACATGACCGGAAGTGAACATTATCGTCAGTGTACTGTATATTGTCAGCTGATGGTATTTAGTCTCTGGTTATTGACCGGATCATTATAGTCAGTGATCACTATAGTCAGTGTGCTGTATATTGTCAGTTGATGGTATTCGGCCTCTGGTTATTGACCGGATTAGTCAGTCATAGGTCGCCTGTCAGTTGGGTCGCGATGTTATTGGCTGCACTGTGAAGACTCTAAACCATCCGCTATAACACCGAATACATTTTAAATATCAGTAGCTAAGCTCTATAGGTACCCTCTTTCTGTTTATTATTGCGTGACGCTTTCGCCATAACTGATCCTACCTGAGTAATTCCGTCACATACGAGCCGTATAAGGCTAGTAAATATGACCTAGCTCGTCACCAGTCTCTCTGCAGCTGCATGGTCAGAGCAGCCTCTTGGTTGGCGAAAGGAAACAATCATTGAGATGTTCCTCAGGGACGAAACTATAAAATAAACCTTTAACATATACCCTGCTATGGTAAAAATGTGCACCGATACAGAACGTTTGCAGTTCTTTTAATAATAATTTCTCTTAGTGGTGCATTGTAAAAATGTTAATAGCAAATAGCAATGCAACAACAGATGCAGCAACCGATGGGTAGAGATTGTATATAGATATATAATGGTTTTCAAATTAAGCTGGCCACTCGGGTTATTAACCAGACACTTGAATTGCTCAACTGAAAAACACCAACACCTTTTGAGAGCCGCTCTTACCAATTGCGGAGAACGTTAGATTCACACATGCTAAAATGCAGATTATTTGCTATTTTTAAAACAAAATTTCCTTGTAAAGCTAGTGGAAGGAGTTGGGTACTACGTTGACCTGTGGTATTCTCACAACTCCTTTTGTGTCTTAAATCTTAATTTGAGGATTTCCCTGTTCGATGAAGGATGGAAACGCCAAAAAATGGTCGAGAAGATGACGGCAGGAATGACAGAACAGGTGAGTTCAATAGTGCTAGTAAACTCAGGCAAAGCTGGTTATCTAGGCAGTATTAATCAATTTTTAATTTTGTGTGTATTCGCTTAACTCCGTTTACAGACGTTAGATATGGGAATGATGTGGAAGCTGAATTCGAAGACGACCGTAAACGAGAGAGGGCCTATCAGTACCTTTGCTATTTGGAGGAAGCAAAACGGTAAGTATCAGTATTTTACCCATAAGATTCTTGATAATGTAAATTACAGAAAAAATCGCTGAAACCGCTTTTTAATTAAAGCAGTAGAGGTGATTCCCTTGTTATGCACTGCGCGTCCTGTCCTTTTTCAACGTGCAGATTTTATTTGAAGGCTGTTTCATCAAGCTGAAGAAAACAACCTCGTTTCCTCTTAAATTGAGCTCCGTCTCTTTTTCAATGCATCAATTTTAACTGCAAATCATCACTTTTGTTTTGAAAGAGCTCCCAAAAATTTAAGCCACAGGAAAAAACATGATTGCAAAAAAAGGTAACTTACCGTATTTACTCGATTAAGCGCCGCCCCCGATTAAGCGCCGCCCTTTATTAAACGCTGCATATGAGAGCGAAAATATTAAAGAGTGCCGCATTCATTCACAACAATGCGGCGCCTAATCGAAGCACCATCAGACTGAATCAATGTTGGAGGAGCAAAAGTAATAAACAAGAACGGTACAGGTCAATCTAAACCAGCCTCCGAAATTTATTCTCCTGTATTATCTTGTTTTACAGTTCGAAGTGGGTACATTTCATTAATTTTTCTTTGTTAACATTTGCCTGTTATCGTTTACAAATATTATGATTTTTTACTGAAGAGCGCCGCCCTCAAATAAGCGCCGCCCCCGAATAAGCGCCGCATCTGAAACACTATAAATTTAAAGAGCGCCGCGGCGTTTACTCGAGTAAATACGGTACCTTTTATTGCTGTCGTGAATACAAAAATAGGATCAGAACGTATGCAAGAAAGGCTCTTGTCAACGCCGTTTCAAGCTGTGTATATTTGCCATAAACACACAATGTAATTGTCCCTTTATACGCCGACACATTATACCTATTTCGATCTTCATGTGTGTACCTTCTGCTATAAATACCACGTAACGTAACATCAACTGAAAGAATAGAAACGTACTTATAGGTGATATCACATAAATTTATTGGGAGTAATTTTGATGAGTTGTATATAGTTCTTTTACGAGCACCTTGACGTATCCTTTTTACAACACATTTCGAATTAATACATGTAAGGTACAACTGGACAAAATTTGAACAAAAAAATCGTAAGTCAACTTTTATTTCAACTGAAGGAAATTACCTGAAATGAATCACAGACAGAAACTAACACATTTTGCCACATGGTATGGCAGTTTTTTCCAACATCAGTTGATGCAAAATCAGTGTTTTTTTTGTTTGTTTTTTTTATTTATTTTGTTTTTTGTTTTTTGAAGCCTTGATTAAATACCACGTAACACCTTTAGTAGTTGATACGTTGCATATAAAGTGGTACGTGGTATTTCCCGTCGATTTAATTTTAGTGTAATTTAAGTCACGAAAAAGAATTGTGACCACGTCATTTTCAACTAAAGCGTGCAATTTCTAAGACACATCGAAAGACGGCGATGAAATGCGACGTATAAACTAAGCCTAATGTTTTAGATTTGTGGAGTCTCGATGTCTCACACACAGAAAAATAACCACAGATTTTGCCATTAGTATCGTAACTGTCTCAGAACTGAGACGACAAGCGGATAGGGTTTAGTCTTTAAAAAGACTAAACCCTTTCAGTCGCGGGACAGGCAGTGAGACAGTTAATTTAAGGTGATATCTGTGGACAAGACTGTAGTGTGTAGTGTGTAACCATTCAAGTGAAATATATTAACATTGATAATATACATATTAACTTCTGAAAATACTCTCATTGAAGTAATAAAAATGACAGAATGGAACCCCGAACCATTGGCTCCGGAAGAAAATGCGATGTCCACTTGGCCAAGGTCGTTATGCCAACTATTCTATTGCTAATTTAAATATCTATCTAGCTTATTTATTTTCTAAAGTGTCTCAGCCTCGGAATCCTAAATCCTTCAATCTGATTGGCTAATGACGCGCTCTCCAGACTGTCCAGACCCCGCGTACTGACCACTCGTACGGACCGCTCTTATCCGCGGGAAAACTTGAAGTGAAATCAATTTACTCCCGCACAACGAAACGCTGGATTTTTCTTCTTAAAATGCATTACGACTCCATCGCGGTTTATTTGTGTCTTTCTGAAATGGGTAATACCGCTGGAAATTGTAGCCTGAAGGCTCCATTTATTCCTATGGGTATAAGTTTCGGCAGCCACCGAAAACGTGGCGCACAACTTCGGTTTCTTTCGTTTCAAAAAAGGTGAGATATTTTGGAAGGCGCCGCCCAAGTGACTTCAAAAGACCGGAACAATAGCGCAATTAAGCAACCTTGAGCGAACGGAGCTGTGAACGTATCCTTTTGTTCTTGACTTGTGTGATTGAACTTCTGATAACCACTACAGACATTTTGTAGATTTAAGTCGTTCGCAATGTATTTTTAGCTTTTATATTTCTATATTAGTAAGTAGCGTGTTGAGAGCTTTAAAAAGAGATCTTGAACGAGTTGTTTTGATCGTTGTAGGCGAATTTGGTTTTGTTTTTTCCGAGCGCGGAGCGGCGGTATCAATTTACAGAGTTAATTATGCGTAGCCATATTCCGACGCATGTTGATAATTGTTTTTGCCCAGATCACTTTTTATAAATTTAAACTCTTCCTTTTGTTGCTGGAATTTTATTCAAGCTTTCTAAGTGCACACAAAGCGTTATTAATCGAGAATTCATCTCCTCGGTCTATCTAAGCCAAGTTTATGCGTGTCGAAGCGTTGTCGTCTGTTCCCCGCAGATTAAAAACAAGAGATTTGATTTTTTGATTTTTCCGCACAACAAAGCGAGTGAACCTTGATTTCTAATATTGTGAACACGGGGAACTCTCTAAGTTTTATTTACCTAGCCTTCGTTGACGATTTAAACGACGTGTGTTAAATGTGAAACCGTGCTACACGCAAGTAAGCCTTTTGCCGAAATTTTATAATTTTCGCCAAGCTTACAAAATATAATCTTTCAGTAGCTTAGCTTTATCGTGTGTCACGCGTACGCCAAGCTTTTGATTTACATTAAACAATTATTTACCAATTGAAAAGCATTTGTTAAGGTTTTGATTCGACCGAGTGCGCTTAAAATAAACTACTTCTTGGCTTTGTTATGTAAATACAGCCATGTTGTCATAAAAAGTGCAAGCATTAACAGAAATCATTCGCGAGCTTGCTTTGCTTTGCGCGCGTCCACTCCCGGCACTCGCTCCAAAAAAGTTTGCGGTTTTTTAGTAAGTCAATCATTCCACGCATTTAATAAAAGGCATAGAAAATAAAATCAGTCGAGCAGATTCCCAGGAGATTTTATTCAGTATGTTAACAAAAGAAATACATCTCACCTACATCAAAGAGGTTGCGCTCTTCACGATCTTCGGAAGCATGCCGGCTTGTCGGCAAATAGATCGGAATGAATAAGCAATGAGTTTAAACAATAGCTTGAATATATGAATGCTTAATAACCTCAAAATTTGAGGTACACACTTAAACCGCTGTGAAGTTGTCATGGAAACGTTTCTCTCACTAACCGTTGTAAAGTGGAAGAAAATATCAGCAATGGAATAAAAGGCCTGGTTATTCTCCGAAAAAGGCGAGTATTCCTGTGTTTTTGTTGAGAAAATTTTGCTGGCTTGCTTTTTTTGAGTTGTAGTTTTCTTATTGACACGCCATTTGATTTAGCAAGGGTTAACTACAAGTTTTACAGTTTTTTTAGCTTAGTTAATTGTTGTAATTAGGCTTTTTAAATGTATATAAATATTTTCCATTTTATATATATTAATTACGTTTTTAGTTAGGCAGGTTAGGTGTCCACAATTAGTAGGGGGGACTTTTCCCCTCAGCTACTACAGTTTTGACACGTTAATAAAGTTATTATTATTATTATTATTATTATTATTATTATTACTATTATTATTATTATTATTATTATTATTATTATTATTATTAGTCTTTTGACCTCCGTTTCTCGTTTGAAATTTCGTTATTTTCCTTGGGAACTCTTTTCTAATCTTGTCCCATTTAGCTTCATTCAAGACAATATGATTAGAAATGACTGTTAGCTAAAATCGGCAAACAAAAACCTCGTATCGCTGTATCTTCGACAAGAACTGCTGCATGTCAACAAGTTTTTACAGTTTACTTTTTTCAAAGAGTCGATTTGCGAAAATCTTTACCAAGAACGAACAAAAATGTTTAAAATACTAAGAAATGCAGCGGAGTTTGCAAAGCGTAAGCCTTAGTTTTCACTAAAAGTCTCACATGTTAAAAAAAGATCTTTCGGTACACTGTACTGAAAACCAAATTTAAACGTGTGATTTCGTTTTGAACAAGACAAAGCTTATTTCATTATTCTTGGTATGAGACGTTGGGGTTTGTTCTTAACGCTTATTA
>OZ034966.1:44952142-44962142 GCA_964030785.1 Siderastrea siderea | reverse complement strand
CACCATTAAAAAAGCATGTAATAAGTGATGAACTAACACCTTCCAGAAGGATTGCAGCAGAACAATGTCCAGTGTCCTGTGCACAACTTGTGAATTGGAATAGAATATTTGACCGCTCTCGTTTTGTGGGTCTGAAAATTGTATACCTGGGAACATCAACCTATTTAAAGGAATAATGAATATTGATCTCAAAATAGGCAAGGAATAATGAATACTTGTGAAAAATGGGCGGGGAATAATGAATATTTAAAGTGAAAATATTCCGCTTCAACCCCCGAAACACAAGTCAAAATTGTTTGAAGAAACTGTGCAGAAATGGAAATTTAAGCATAAAGCGTCGTGTTTACAATTAAATTTCTTTCATCGATCGTCACGTCGATCATTGAAATTGAACAAACGGTAGGTTTTATCAGGAAGGCTTTCCACTTCAAAATATCAAGACAAGGCATAAAATAAAAACTGTGCAGAAATGGAAATTTAAGCATAAAGCGTCGTGTTTACAATTAAATTTCTTTCATCGATCGTCACGTCGATCATTGAAATTGAACAAACGGTAGGTTTTATCAGGAAGGCTTTCCACTTCAAAATATCAAGACAAGGCATAAAATAAAACACAATGAAATGGGGCAGCAGCATTTTAATAAAATTATCACACATTCATGGCAAGTTGGTGTGAAAATCATGAATCAGTCTAAACAAGTACTAAGAAAATACAGCTGCAAACTACCAAGAAGGAAGGAAGGGCGAGATTTTTTTAGGCTTTACACACGCAAAATTGACACTGGTTTACCTGCACTCGTTGTAGCTCTGTGTTCCAACGGGTCCAAATGCTCAGATAGAGATTGGATGCCATGTAAACGGAGTTGAATCGCTTTTCCAGTTGTTTGAATGTTGTTTTTACCATTCCGTCCGCAACCTCTAAACCGAGAACAACTGCATTTTGCGCTTTGCGTTTAACAAACTATGATGGTGAATTCTAATATTCCTCGCTACAGTAATCTTGGTTTTGAGCTGCATAGAAATCACCTCTTCAAGTTCAAATTTGTTCTGTCTTCAGTTCGATCCAACACGCACATGATAGCTCCGTTGTGCGAACAGATTACAAATTTGTTCAGTTTCAACTCCAGCAGTTAATGTGGTGAAATTGTACAGCTTCAGTCCGCTTTGAACGAGATTACAACAATGCCACAGGAAAAATCAAACATGTACCATATTTCAGAGCCAATAATTAGAAGATTTTTCTCCAAAACTTGTGCTACTTTGTTCACTTTCGAGCACTTTTCATTGATTCATTCAGCTTTGCAGTGAAACACTGCAACACTTCGCACGGTTTTCGCGCCTTTTTCGTTCAGTCATGTGATCGATTCTTGTTCCGTTTAAATTTCTTTTCTCATTTTTCCCGTTCTTTCTTGATTTTTTTTAAACAGTGGTTAAGTTTTTAATAAAACAATTATTCTACTCGGGCCACTTGCTGGATATCAAATGATTATAACCAACTCGGCGCTAGGTGCCTCGTTCGTTATCTATCATTCGATATCGAGCGCGCCCTCGTAGAATAATTGTTAAATATATCATTTCTCCATGAAAGAAGCTAGGATTGTTAAGTTTGCATTAATTGAAGTGACAAGGCAATCTTAAACTCATTTGCTATACATTCCACAATAAATCGTGTCCTTTTCATGCCGGTTGCAAGTAGCCTTGTCGGGTGAAAGTCTATCGAGGTGTGTCTTAAATAGATCACAAGAACCGTGCAATGCCATATTACTTGGAAAGCCACGTTGAAGTTGACTTGAGGTCATCAAATTTAATGTTGTGTACTCTTATTATTATTTTTTTTTACAGGATATTACATGTACATAGAAACATCAAGTCCTCGAAGGCTAGGCGACAATGCAAAACTAAACAGTCCGTTGCTGAGTTTCAGCGGGTACATGTGCCTTAGATTCTTCTACCATATGTATGGTTCAACCATTGGGAGACTGAATGTTATGATCGATGGTAGAAGGGTGTTCTCTGCGAGTGGCAACAAAGGCAATAAATGGAATGAGGCCAGGATAACCACATATCGCGTTGGAAATGCAAGGGTAAGAAAACATTAAACTGCGGCCTGGTTCTAAAATTAGCTGCTAGAAAACACTATACCTGATTTTGGCTCTACCATACGCTGTAATAAATAACTAGTCTCCAAATATCTGACAGGAAAATGTGCATTATCCACGTTCCATGTGTCCTAAACATACTCCATTTGTTCGTCGCAAAAACAATGTTTTGACCATGTAGGCATATTAGCTATCTTCAGAATTGAGTAAAACATATTCGTCTCTTTGAAAATTTATCATTTCAGCTCAAATGAATAATCACTGTTTAAACTATTTTTATTGGATGCAAGAACATTTAAACCCATTGAAAGGTGGTATTAAAGAGGACTTTCATTTAGTGTGTTTTCTCCCTGGTGAAATTACGGTTTGGCAGGGGCGCGACGCTTTTGTAAGAAGACTTGATTAGTTTAAAGTGGCAGTTTTAATAACTCTTTGAACCATTGCAGGTAATTTTTGAGGGAATAACAGGAAGCAGCTTTACTGGTGACATCGCAATTGACGACTTCTCTTTAAACAAGGGTCGTTGTACTCCAAGTACGTGTTAAGATGGTAAAAGACGGGCAGTGACCAATAAAGCAAAATAAAGAGATTGCAGAGGGTTGCCTAATTTGCTGCATAATTCCAGTTTTTCGCATAAGCTCTGAGACGTTTTGTCTGTTTGTTAGTTTGTTTCTTAATATTGTGTTTCCTATTTTCCGTTCTGATCTAGTTACTCACCTAAATACTATTTGATATTTTGATGACTTTTCGTTCTATAGTCCTGAAAATCTTTTATCTCGTAAAAATGAGAGTTTCTCGAGTCAGTGAATTTTAAGTAATATATTTAGGGAATGTTTTGGCAGCAAGGTCTTCGACTGGTATGCCATAAGAAAGGAACAAAAAGGCGTTTTTAAACGTTTTTAATTTAAAAATGGTTTATTATCGGAACTTTGCGGTATCTTGAGTCGTTTTTTAAAAAAGGTTTATTACTCATATATAACGTTTTTGTTGAAATATATACATCTCACCCTCGTAATGGTCTTTCTCCCACGCCTATAAGATGCCGGCTGAACATAACACCTTTCTTATTTCACGGCCGAGCTCAAAATTTCTTTCCTTATCACGGCTAATCTGGTATTTAATGTGGGGATGATGTGCAAGTTAACGTGAGCAATCACAGGTTACTTAGGAACGGCACATGAACTACCCTGCAAGCAGAGGTTTCTTGGTCGCCCTATGTTCCGGCAGGCGAATAAGTAACCTCTGCGCAAAACTGTCTGATTCTTTGATCTGCCGCCGTCCAGGATTTTGGACCCGCCGGAACATAAGGCGACCAAGGAACCTCAGCTTGCAGGGTACACATGAACGCCCCCGTTACGAAAATGACTGTCTAACAAATGATCATATTCCTAATTTGGTTCTCAGTGTGGCGGAAATACTCGCCACTCACTCACTGGTGCGGCTCTGGAAGATCTCTCATATCAAAAGACAGAAATAAGCCAATCAACGCCGCTGAATGCCAAAGGCGCTGCGAGATCAGAAGGCCAGGATGCAAGGCTGTCGAGTTCTGGGAAAAGTACAACTACGCATGCTTCCAGTGCAAAGATACATCAAAAATAGCACGCTTCACCAACACTAAGGACCTGGCCTATCCTGTGTATGTCTGGATTAAAGGTAAAAACTTGTATAACACTGAGATGATCTCAACTTCTAATCTTATTTAAATTTTCCAGTCACAAATCAAGGTTATGTGACACAATCAAGTGATCCTCCCTAAACATCCCCCTGACAGTGATTTATTCCCGTTTCTAAGTTACTAGCTGACCTGCCCAGTCAAAAACGCGTTTGTTATAGCAATGTAAGCATGTATCCCCGTGACAAGTGGAAAGGCAAGGAGTTAAAAGCAAACTGTATTTGAGTTTTCCATCAGCGCCTTCTGAGAAAGAATGTTACCTTCAAGTCGGGCGGACGTTTGATTGGCTAAAATACATATATTAACGAGGAACTAGTACAGGAGTCATACAGCTTGATCCAAAACTGATTAAACTGAAATACTAAACTGAAAATTAAAGCTAATTAGGTTTCTTTTTGTTCAGCAGTAACACTCGCAATGAGAGAAACTTTCTTTCCAAAAGAAGCCTTAAGCGCCAGCTTAATGACAACCTGAGAGTTTTGTTTGTTTGTTTTTGTTTTGTTCGATCAGAAATTTGATTTGCAATAGTAAGCCTCCGATTATGATAATGATGATGACAACTTGTACAGCACATCACAACACAAAATCCTCAAGGAGCAGGGGAAAATTCTAGCTGTCAAAGTATTTTTCTGTTTCTCATATTTATTCGTAAGTAAGTTAATCTTTAGGGAATCAGCTTTTATTGCATTTATTGCATTTTTCAGCAAGGTAGACAATTTCCAGTTCTAAATTTTCTTTAGTCCACTTTGCTTTCGATGCTTTGAATGAGAATATTTTCATTGATACTAGGTTCCTTCTTATATATTTTCAGGTTGATGGGTTGGCAATATTCCTTAGCTCTGAGGTAAATGTTGAGATTTTTACTTATAAGTTAAGATTTATTCAGACAAAGTTAGAACGAAACTTTGATAAAATATGAATGCCTTGAAGAAGTGTCCATACATGTAGCTTTTTTCTCCGGAGCAGATACTTTAAATGTCCAAGTTTGAATCTATGTTTTTGCTTTACCTAATTACCAAATTTATCTTCATATATGTAAATCATGAAAAAATCATGGAAAAAGCGAGACCGAGAATTGTTATCATTGTAAAAAGTTTTGGTTTATTACAAGATAGTGTTGAAAAAATATACGATATTTCGGCTCTATTCGAGAGTCATGGTCATGTAAAGAAATGTAACAAATATGCAGCTTATATACCAACAGTAACTAGGCAGATTTACAGGTGAAGAAATTACAAATTAGTATGGCCTCGCTCACCACGAGTCCCCCATAGCTCAGTGGTTAGAGCATCCAACCGGCACCTGGAAGGTCACGGGTTCGACTCCCGTTGGGAGGACTCAGAATTTTTTTGCTGAGTATTCGACTTGGGAGCGTTATTTCATTCTTTCCAAATTACAAATTATTTAAAGAAAAAGGTCTAATTCTCTAGAGGCGTTTACTCCTGCATTCATACTTGGCATTAAATTCTTTATACAGAAAGCCTCAAGGAACGCTAACTGCGACCAGTTGTCATTACCATCTTTTTCATGATTTATTCCAAACTGTCAGATGGTTGTGGATATGTACTTCGTTAATTTAATCATATACTTATTTTAAAACAATAAATTAACTCACATTGTTATCATTCGCTTTTCTACAGTTATGGAATCTTCTCCAGACAAGGAAAAAATTAAGAAATGGTTAAATCACAAAATAGATAAGTGTTAAAACGAATGTCGTCCCATCAAAAAAAAGTGTGTACTGTTAGAGCTAGACAATCCTAGCATACCTAGAGTACAACTGTAAACCAATCAGTTTACGATTTTGCTCGAACAGTCGTTTAAAATATATGGTGTCTGCTTAATTGATCGGTAGCTTTTCCTAGTTACGTTTGGTACTGAAAAAGGATGAATAAATAGTATTTTTTTAAAAAGCCTACATAATTTGCAAATAAAAAGGTTCGATTTTACAAGAGCTTGCTCTGATCACTTTAGATTCAGTAAAGTAGCATCTATATAGCATGTACTCCTAATTACGTTTTGGTAATTTTACTTTTTTTGTACTTTAATTTTTTATCCTGTGGGACGACTTAAACAACGAGGTCTGTCATCATGGCACTAGGCATAAATTAAAATAAATAAAAGTATACCTGAAGTCCAATTTTCTTTTGTTTTATTTCTCTGATTAAGTATTTGTCTAGAGATAGGAAAGAATACCAAAAAAATCCAGTGATAGGCCTACGGATCTAAAGTTAACACGTTAGCTTTTTTGCCCGTTACTTAACAATTGGTTCATGCTTTAGTGTGCGTACATCGAGTTATGATGCACGAGAGATCGGTTTGGAGAGCACGATATACACAGAGGTAAAAGCATAAACCAATTGTTTTATAACAGAGTCAGTGTGAATGCTGTCAGCACCGCGAAAACCGAACGATTATACTGAAACAGTGTTATTTTTTCTTCACGATGCTGCAGTTTCATTTCGCTTCTCTTTAAATTTGTAGTAAGCAAAAAGGATACGCAGTTGATTCAAAACTCAATCCCGTATCGTAATAAAAATCGATAAAGAACGAGAAAAAAAAACAAACAGAAAGAGAAAAAACAGGACAATGATCAATAACCACCACGACTGACTGAAAACAAAAAGGAGTCAACCTTGTGTGTTGCAGCGTTTAATACTTTGCAAAGCTGAATCAACACAGTCATCTTTGCAGCTCAGAACAACATGCGAGGTTTTGACGTCTTTTTCTTTCAGTCAAAGACAAAAGTGAAAATAAAACAATAAACCCGGTAACAAGAGCCTCGTAATTTCAGTTTTGTCTCAAAGGATTCGAATGCTCACTACCACCTATGACTTGAATCATTGACTCAAGGGCTATGCATCACGAGATGCAAAATATTTCACTTTGCAAGATACCGAAAGGTAACACCAAGCTAACCACAACATACCACAGCCGAATAACTATTACTTGAATGGACACACCTCAAGAGTCCATCCACAAACGTTAGAATTGAAACTACGTTTTAGACAGCACTTGATTAACAGCACAACTAAAACAACGATGAAGAAAGAAAAACTTTTAGTAGCGTTCACTGACATGGCTTTCTTTGGCCCCAGTCTCTATTCTTTTCCACATTGGCAGATACAAAAGTTACAGATACATCAGTTACTATTCTAAATATTTCTCTGGCTTTGAAAGAACTTTAATGCAATGCAAAATATTAATCTCAATGGCAAACAGTTTTTTTTTCTGAAAATAAAAGCTTAGAGTTTCAAGTTCTTTTACACTCACTCGTGTGTTGTTTTGCTAGTTATCTATTTTTGTAATGTAGCGTGGTTTATTCACAAACGATTCACGTCTTATCGCGCTTGCTGAAGGACACTGACACTTGATTCGTTATCCGTTGCAATTGAGGCGTGGAAATAAAAGGAACTGTTTTAATTAATTCTGATTTTGTTAACCAATACAATACGACAGCACGTAACGCAAAAAATGGTATCAAAATTAAGAAAACAAGATCCAAATATCTACTGTGTTGACTGCTAATATAATGTCACAGTCAGTGTGCAGATTACACTAGTAACCCACGATGCCGTTTATATCTACCATGCAACACAATTCTATTGTTTTCAACACCACCGCCACAATTCTATTCATTCTGCCACCACCACCGCCACCACCACAATTCTACTGTTTTCACGACCACCACCACAATTCTATTGTTTTCACGACCACCGCCACAATTCTATTGTTTTCACCACTACCACCACCATTGGTCTGGATAATAGCAGACAACCAAGAATCCATGGAAAATGAACGACAACTTTGATTTTTAACCAAGACACGTTTCAATCCATCTTTGATCATCTTCAGTTGCAAGTGTTACAGTTATGATTTGAAATTACAATAAATGATGATGTCTGATGCGAATTGACACTGACGTAACAATTCGTGATTTCTGTTCTTTAAATTAACGTTACATTATTGGTAAGAGCGAGGTATCAAATGTTTAGCCCGCAAGAAAAAAGCGAACAAAGAAAACCAAATGATAAAATCAGCTAAAAATCAGCAAATTAAAGCAAAAAAATGGGAACAAAATTGCAACGTTACGGCGGGGTAATAATTTGCGACATTCGTCTGATTGTTGTAAATGTACAAAAACAATGTGACAGGCCCCGTCTCTGGTTAGATGCTCACGAATGCGCGTTGAAAGATGTCGGCTTGTTTCACCGATGAAACAGGCATTGCAACTTGCACACGAAAATTTCTAAACAACGCGCGAACGGAGATCGAACGGCACACGATCTCACGATCTTTCACACTGAACATGCGACGAACCTTAAATGAAGAAAAAGTTAATTTAATTTCGAGATTTTTACACTGAAACCGTTTAAGGAGTTTGCGTCATGGCCATGTCGTGCCACGTGTTAAAGAAATGCAGAGGCATATAGCGCTATTGGGCATTGTAATATCTATGCACGGGTTAAATACTCTTAAATGTTCGGTGATTCCATATTTTCTTTTGATAGATCACTTTCTTTATCGATTATCTACGTTTTAAGAAAAATTGAATTTTGATTTTTTTCAACTTTTCGGCCCAGGCATTATCGAATTCCTTTATTATTTTAGCTGCACGGTGTTGGCAAAAGCCCAACTTAAGGTTGAGTTTAAATGAAAGGATGACACCGGTTCAAATTATTTACTTGACAGACCCATTTAAATGAAATTTGACTGAGAAAGTGGGTCCACAGCGAATCATTTTTAATATTTTTGAACTAACAATGAACCACTGAGGCCATTTCGAGTTACGAGGACCGATTTGTCAAAATTAGGGTAGTTTTTCACGCGCTTTATTTCAAAAACGAAGTCGGTGAGCCCCCAGTTTTTTGCATTTCTGACAAAGGTAACTTATGATCTAAATTTAGCAAAAGTATGTAAAATACCGTGTTGTAGAAGATTTTCGCGCGAACGTCCTTAAAGTAGTGAGTTGAAACAGATCACCGGTTGAGCCTGTGCATGTGCCACCCACTGAGCGGCTTTGGGCTCAAGTCGGGTTATCATTTTTGGCTTTAATTTGTTGTTTTTTAGCTGATTTTATCATTTAGTTATTTGGTTTTCTTTGTACGCTTTTTTCCTCGCGGGCTGAATATTGATATCTCGCGCTTACCAGTAATGTAACGTTAATTTAAAACTGGAATTACGAATTGTAACGCATCGCATCAGACATCATCATTTACTGTAATTTCAAATCTAAATGTAACACTTGCAACTGAAGATGATCGAAGATCGATCGAAACATCTCTTGTTTAAAGCTCTAGTTGTCATTCATTTTCTACCAATTTTTTGCTATTTTTCACCTATTTGCAGCCATTTCTCGAATTACCTTCCGTGAAATATCTTCAAACTTGGCAGTTGTGTGAAAACTGTTTTGGAAAACATTTTAATTGAAAAAATTTACAGTTCATTTGGTGGTTTAGTTATCATAAAAGTTAACTGTTTCAATAATAAAAAAGAAAACCTTAGAAAGAATCTTTTTTTTGAAAAATTACTATTTAAGAGCGAATGCCAGAAAATATCGAGCAAAATAAAAATTTAGCGGCCACAGTGAAATATTGTTTTTCGCTCATATTTAATATATGGATAGGCAATACAAGTAAAACAATCGTGGTATAGTTTGTTTTTCAATAACTCGCTTTTGTTGTGAGAAAATCGAGAAAATATATTTTCACCGTCGGTGACCTCAAAACAACCAAAATTACGGGCGAAATCGGCAGTTACCAGACATCATCACGTTTGCCAAAGAAAAGGAAGACCTGGAAACATTTGCCATAAGATACTGATTTAAGAAGCATTTAACATCTCATTTGACCTCAAATTGTTTCTAGGCAATAATTTTAAACGTAAACAATCGCATTTTTAGGACACGCTTTTTTCAAACTGACAAAAAAATATGAATTTACCTCCAGGACGCGATCAAAATTTTTTCCATGTGCCCAGAGATAATGTTTTCTGAGGAGCAACCTGTGAAGTGTTAAAGACTTGCCCTAGCACATATGTAAAAACTGGAATGGGTATTTTGCTTTTAGCTTCGCAAGAGATCTTCAAAGTTGGTAAATTTTCATTGATTAGTGAACAATTCACAAGGTTGAGCCGAATCAACGTTTCTTCATTCAGTGATTCTAAAGAGGAATATATGATGTTACAGCGTAAGTGAATGAGTTGAAAAACTGCAGTTCAAAGTACTTTA